>CANSZD010003177.1:0-137500 GCA_947648045.1 Beta corolliflora
GCAAGAAATGAAACCCAAGTCATCCCCATCAATGTCTTATTAGGGTTCACACATTGCTTATTAAGACCTAATCATAGTTTCATGAAAACGGAGACAAATCGCATGCATTTAAAAAAGAGAAAGGATGATAGTATGCAAAAAAGAAGTACTTAACAGAGAGAATCATAAAAAGTTTTTGTTAAGCAACGACATACATTATGATATTAATGGACTCGAACGTGCAATGCAGAAGAATCTTGCATTTAAGTTTAGTTACATTTCAAGATTGCTTTTTGCGTATTTCTGTGCAAGTTTCATTTGAGATTCTATCCGGAAATGTACATGAAATGTTTTAAGGCGGAGTTAGTGACCAAAAACATTTTATAACAATCTCTTGGTAAAATGACAATGGTTTGATGGTTCTCTTTCCATTAACCTGGAAGGTCTAGCTATCACGAGGATTAGAGATAGAAACAAACATTTTTAAGGTTTATTTCATCCTATTTTGCGTAAGTGGATGGTCCGATAATAGGGGAGAATCCTCGCTTACTTTAATTTCTTTCCGTTTTTAGTTTGTGTTGAGTGAGATAATCTACCTCTTTGTGGTGTATTAAGGACATTTCGCTTACTTTTTCCCCTTCGTTTTTTAGTTCATTTTCTCTTAGTTTTACCTCTTTGTGTTAATTAATTCTCTCTTTGCATATTTATACATTTGTTCTCTCCTCCCTGCTCTTCTTATAATACCTTTTGTGTAGGAATTCAAGTAATTATAAATTAGAAGAAAAAAAGGAGCTCCAATGAGGAGGATCACCGGACAAGCACGACCACTAGTCCAACGTCCATGGTCCCTGCCGTACAGTCCATTAATCACCCGCCCGGTTATGTAGCCCTCCCAGATCAGTCCTTGCTACTTTGAGGTGGCAGGTGCAAATCCTCAGCAGCTCGTCAAAATGGAAGTGCTATTGGGCAGAAATAAGGCGACATGCCCGCCCGCCACCCATCCCAGTCCGCCCGATCTTCCCACCCCACCCGCCCGGCCCCTAGGCACTGGAGAAGAACATCTTGCCAATCACGCTCAAACAATGGCCCACGCCGGTGGGGCCCTGAGCCTGAGGCACCTGCACCACCTGAGCCCGCGCCGCTGCTTGATGGGCCTTGGTCACGTCCGCCTGGCAACTGACTTTCTGGCTTTCTTCGGCCCACTTTGTTCACGATGATGTAATTGGGGGGGAGTACATATACCCTAGCCCATTTTAAAAAAAAAAGATCCGAGATTTTTGGAACCTAAACATAACTACTTTATATATAGAGAGATAATTGGCTCAAGAGGTGTAATTTGGAGATTGAGAGTCAATGTAAAGTGACAAATTTCCTTGAAATTATTATTTTCTTAATAATCTTCTCAATCCTTTCTTTCTCTCTCATTATTTTTATGCATTTCTAGTTTTTTAGTTTCATGTTTTGGTATCGAAATTTTCATTGCTTAATCTTCATGTTCAACAATTTAATCTAGATTAAGTTTTCATCTTTTTTACTTTCTTCTTGTTTGTTCTTTTAGATTTTGTTTTGTTTTTTGCTTTAGAGTCATGATTTTATGGTTTTTACTATTTTTGGAATGGTGATTTATTGCTAGTTTTTCCATGTTTAGGATGTTTGCTGGTGGTAGTGAGTAGTTCATTAGCTTGAGATTGGGGAGTAGCCCATTATTGTTTCCATCCTTTTTCATGAGTAAAGTTTGTTAGGTTTGTTATGTTTGGGATTTGTGCATTTTCAATCATAAATGTTATTGGTGACTTAGTGGATGTGAGCTCTATCACCCTTTCAACCATTTGTTGCACCTTAGTAGCTTGCTTTTAGGTGGTTGACCTTCATAAATGATTGATTGGTTATGCATCACGTTGATTTGTATTGACTTGGGTTTTACTCCAATTCCTATCTTGGCCTAGTTAGGTTATAACACCTCGAAATAACGGTTTTGTTGCTATAATTAGGACTCTAAACTCCTTAAGAAACATTTTAGAGATGTTTAGGATTGTGTATTCCCTTTGCATATCCCCTTTACATGTTAATCCCCATAACTCTACTTGGTTTTTTGGATGTGAATCGTGGTTGTGGTGTTTCCCCACTCCTAGTGCTTTTCCTAATTTGATTCCAATAGTTTAAATCCCCTAGTTTAACCAAAATTTGACGCTTTCTTTGATTTAGCTTACTCTTATTTACTTCACCTTGGTGAGACCTCCGATCCTTGTGGTTCGACCCTTGCTTACCACTTGACTAGTTTAGGTGGATAGTTAGGAATTTTATTTGATCTTAGGGGAATTAGAAACGACCTAATTTTTTTTCCTCGTTTCAAATTGGCGCTCGCTGCCTGGATCGGCGTATTTTTCATTGAGTAGTTGTTTTGCTTGTGAGTCTAAGTCTTTGCTTCTCTATGATTTCTCTTTTTTTTTTCTTTTTCTTTATTACATAAATAAGGGGCCGGGGATTGAAAAAAATGGCAATCTTCTCCTTTCCCCAATATGAGCATGAAGTATTTTGGAGATATTATTGGAGGCTTGAAGGTTATCTTGGTTCTAACCATAGTTTTAAAACAGAATATTTGTGATATGATGTTTGAGGGTTTAAATGAAGAAACTAGAAGGGTGGTAGAGTCAATGTCTAATGGTTGCTTCCATGCTCAATCTTCGGATGAAGCTTGGAATCTACTTGAGTGTTTGGCTAGAGATACATGTGAATGGGAAATGTCAATGTATACTAATCAAAATCTTGAAAATTCCTCTAGTTATGAACTCGATGACTTGTACTTCTCCACATCTTGATCTCATTTGAACGAAGTTTGTTCTAATGCTAATGTTGTTCATGCATCTAATGACTTTTCCATAAATTATTGCATGAATTCCCATGATCTACCCTATGCACCCAATGATGAATCTGCTTGACAGGAACCCCTTCCCAATTTCATTCTCAAAATGCTCCCTAACCTATTGATGATCCCTTTTTGCAAATTGGAAATTGGTTTGAAATTACTTAGGGAAAAATGGGGTTGCAACGATAACTTTCTTGAGTTTGATGATGGTGATTCAAGATGTGTTAAAAATGAAAATGAATTGGGAAAGAGTATCCTAGATCATGATGACGGTTTTTGAGTTGTGATGATGAAGGGTATGCTTGTGAGGATAACAGTCCATTGTTGAGGATATTATTGAAAGTGAGGATGTTCATGAGTCTCTACATTCCCCTTTTGAGTCTCACATGTCTACCTCTAGTGGATTGACCTTACTCTTCCTCCTTGTGATTTAGAGCACCCATCTTCTTACCCCTTCTTGCTTGAGTGAAGATATTGGTCAATTGGAGAGTGAGGTACCTCATTTGATGGTTGGGGAAGCCTTTGAGGCTTTAGAGGATAGCAAGGATGGTTGTAAGAAGTCATTGGTTGAAAAAAAAATGTATGATTTGAAGACTTGTGATATAGGAGAAATCATTTGCGAATCCTTAGTTTCTATTCCTTCACCTTATATCTCATTTCAAGAAAGCTCGACCTAATTCCTTCCTTTCCTATTTCTTTCCCTGATTCACTCAAATTATCTCCATTAGATGAGCCACTTTCCTCCTTTTCCCTTCAAGTGCCTCATTTCGTTGTTTTTTAGGAAAAGAGAGAAATTGCCAAGAAAAAAGAGTTTGTCGAGGAGAGTTTGCTGCTTTGTCCTTTGTTTTCTTATTCTTTTTGTTCTTCTTCTTCCTATTTACTTGATTTTTCTCTTGATTCCACTTCGTTTAGGCATCCCCCTCCTCGATTTCTGCATAGAGTTGCACCATACCTAGTGCATGTTCATTCTCTAGTTATTGCATATGGTATCTTGTTTAATATGTGTGCTAGTGCTTTTGACTAACTCTTGCGTGCTTTGACTCAAAAAAATATCTTATTGTGGCATGTTTGCTTGTTGGTTTTCTCTTTCCCCCTCCCTCCCTCCCTTGATTATCTTGTTCAAGCATTGAGGACAATGCTTTGTTCTAACTTGGGGGAGTAGCTATTCGCTAGCTTGGGGGAGGCCTTTGTCTATATTTTTCTTTCTTTGTCTTTAATTATCCTTTAAAATCCAAAAATATTTTCTTTTTTCTTTCGTTTTCTTGCAATTTTGCTCATGAGTTTAACATTTCACTTTCTTGAATGCTTTTATTCCTAGATGTTGGAAGTCCGCATGCTTTGAGATGTCCATGGTGGATTTTAGGATATTCTATGCTAAGGTAGTGGATAGAACTTTTTGAGAGCACAAGACCTTAATTCATGGATTGTGGTGTGATGGGTGTTGCTCTTCTAGTGAATTTGAAACCTAAAAGGTAGTATTTGCTTGATAATCCCATGTAAGGACCTTCTAAAAAGCCCCTACATTATATTTTGAGCGGCATGGATCCTCGACATTGTATACTTTTATCGAGAACTTGAATCTATCCAAGATCGCGACCGAGCCACCCTAGGTAAGATAAAGGCGTTCATTTCGGTGACTATTTTTATTTTATTGTTTTAGGCCCTTTATTCTTGTTTTCTTTTATTTGTTTTCATTTGCAATTGCCCTTCCTCCTAATCTTTTGAGCCTTATCTTTTCTTTTGATTACCTCATTATAAGTCAAATTTTCCTTTATTTTATTTTCACCCTTGTATTGAATAGTGAAGTTAGAGTGATTATCTTGGGTATATGAGATATTTGGGAAAAAGAAAGAAAAATGATGAGAATCTTGTGGTTTAGTGGAAGTTTTGTGTTTACACTTCAATGAAATCAATTGCAATTTTAAAGAAAAAGCCGCCCAAAGTCAAAGAAGGCAAGGAAAAATAGAAGAAAATTATGAAAAAAAGAGAAAAAAAAGATAGAAAATCCAAAAATTGTTTTCATGTTTTTGAATAAGTTTGGGGGAACCTTGTCCCTAAATGGTTGAGTGTGATTTGTGATTTATGGTTGTATAGCTCTTTGGCTCCTACTAAGACTTTACTATTAGGATTGAGCACCACTATCCAAATTCATTCACACCCTTTACTCCTAGCCTATGTTACCACCTCAAAAGTCCTTTTGACCCTAGAGGGTTGAGTAATTATGGTGGCAGAAGATTGGAATCAAGCCTATTGAGCGAGTGTGCCATGCCAAGATGTCGAGTAACGTTCTCTTATTCTTATTTCTTGTTACATTTATTGGCTTCATTTTCCGGGGTTTAGAGAAGCTACCTTGAGCGGTTAATTTGAAGCTAGTTGAGAGAAAGCGGTATGTATGGTTGTAGAATTTGAGGAAATGTGCTCTATCTAGTTCACTGTGCTTAGTGTTTGGTATGTTTTAATCAACCTATGGACATTTTCGAGCATGCTTACTTTTACTGTTTAGAAATTCTTGCATTCATTTGTGTTTGCTCTCTTTCTGACCCAAGAGCACTTATTTTTCTTTCCTTTTATTCAGTTTTTTTTTGTTGTTTCTTTGCTAAAGTTTCAGGTTAATCTCTTTGGAAACCCTCACGAGAGTATCACTCGTTCTCATTGGCGACTTTGAGGTTAAAATGGCTTGTTGTTTACGCTAAAGCAACCGTGATTCCTAGGAAAGTGAGTTAGTGTATATAATTCTTTATTTTTCTTTATTGTGCTTTGTTTTATTAATCTTTTGCCTCGCTGTCTTCTTTCTACCATTCCCTTTCCTCTTATTACTCTTGGGACTTTGCTTAAGGACAAGCAAAGGCTTAAGTTTGGGGAAAGTTGATGAGTGAGATTTATCTCACGCTTAGGGTAGTCTTAAGGCCATTTTTGCTTACTTTCTTTCCGTTTTTAGTTCTTTTTCTCTTAGTTTTTTAACCTCTTGTGTTAATTAATTCTCTCTTTGCATATTTATACATTTGTCGCCCCTCCCCTACTCTTCTATTAACCTTTTGTGTATGAATTCAAGTGATTATAAGTTAGAAGCAAAAAAGGAAGCAGAATGAAAGGATCACCCGACAAGCGCGACCACGTCCGGTCCACCAGTCAGTCCGTCCGGTCCATTAGTTAGCCCGCCCGGTATAGATCCTTGCCCGCTCGGGTGCTTGGGTGCAAATCCTCACTGATCGTCAAAACGGAAGTGCTGGCCCAAAACAAGCTACTGCCCGCCCGAGCCACCCATCAGCCCGACTGGTCTTCCCCTATGCCCGCTCGGGCCCCTACCTACTAGAACTTCCTGCCAATTACGCTCAAACAATGGCCCACGCCCGGTGGAAGCGCCCGAGCCTGAGCATCTTGCCCCGCCAAGGCCACGCCAGCTCGCCCGGTCTTCCTTGGTCTTCCCGCCCAAGCCTTGTACCAGCTCGCCCGGGCTGCTGCTATCTACGGATTTCTTCGGCCCATCTTCTTTTAGGACGATGTAATTGAGGGGAGTATAAATACCCCCCTAGCCCATTTTAAAAAAAAAGATCCAGATTTTTGAACCCTAAACTTAGTTACTTAGTATAGGAGAGAGAAAACTTGGCTTAAGAGGTGTAATTTGGAGATTGAAAATCAATGAATAGTGACAAATTTCCTTAATAATCTTCTCAATCCTTTCTTTCTCTCTCATTATTTTTATGCATTTCTAGTTTATTATTTTCATGTTTTGGTTTCATATTTTTATTGCTTAATCTTTATGTTTAATAATTTAATATAGATTAAAGTTTTCATCTTCTCTTACTTTCTTCTTGTTTGTTCTTTAGATTTTGTTTTGTTTTTACTTTAAAGTCTTGATTTTTGGTTTTTGCTTTAAAGTCTTGATTTTTGGTTTTTGCTATTTTTGGATTGGTGATTTATTGCTAATTTTTCCATGTTTAGGATGTTTGCTAGTATAATGGGTAGTGAGTAGTTCATTAGCTAGATTTGGGGAGTAGCCCAATCATTTTTTCCATCCTTTTTCATGAGTAAAGTTTGTTGGGTTTGTTATGTTTGGAATTTGTGCATTTTCAATCATTAATGTTGTTGGTGACTTCGTTGATGTGAGCTCTATCACCCTTTGAACCATTTGTTGCACCTTAGTAGCTTGCTTTTAGGTGGTTGACCCTTATAAATGATTGATTGGTTGTTATGCATCACTTGTTGATTTGTATTGACTTAGGTTTTACTCCAATTCCTATCTTGGCCTAGTTAGGTTATAACACCTCGAAATAAAGGTTTTGTTGCTATAATTAGGACTCTAAACTCCCTAATGCTATGTTTGGATAGCAATATTTCATTTCAAATTCTGGATTTGGATGAAATCTATTGTTTGGATGGCATGGAATTTGAAATTATGGAATTTGTCCAAATTCTTATCAAAAGCCTATATTAGTAGAATTTAAAATTCAAGCTATTACCTTGTCATTTGAAATTCTCTCCTCATACATATCCCAACTTCATGAGTATATCTATCCCAACTTTACTCATTCTCTTTCTAATATTTATGCTTCTCTCCTTTACTAAACCCATACTTTTTCTCTCTCCTCCATCAAACATTCAAACCCCTATTTCTCTCTCCTCCATCAAACATTCAAACCCCTATTTCTCTCTCCTCAATCAACCCCCGTTTACAAAAGAGTGATTAGGAATTGAAATACAAACTTTAAATTCCAGATTTCAATTTCATTATTTGAAATGAAATACAAGTTCTCAAACACTACCTAAGAAACATTTTAGAGGTGTTTAGGATTGTGTATTCCCTTTGCATATCCCCTTTACATGTTAATCCCCATAACTCTACTTGGTTTTTTTGGATATAAATCGTGATTGTGGTGTTTCCCCACTCCTAGTGCTTTTCCTAATTTGATTCCAATAGTTTAAATCCCCTAGTTTTACCAAAACTTGACGCTTTCTTAGTGACTCTACCTTGGTGAGACCTCCGATCCTTGTGATTCAACCCTTGCTTACCACTTGACTAGTTTAGGTGGATAGTTAGGAATTTTATTTGATCTTTGGGGAATTAGCAACAACCTAGTTTTGCGCTTGTTCAGTGGATGGTCCAATAGTAGGATAGAATAATCCTCGCCACTAGTGGAAAAATAAGGAAGGGCTGCGGTTAAAACAGCCGTAAGGGCTGCGTTTTTGGCCAGCAGCCCTTTCCATAGCAGCCCTTCAATAGAAAAGAAGGGCTGCGGTTTAGGCCAAAAACGCAGCCCTTCTTAGCTCGAAGGGTGCGTTGCGCCTTAAACCGCAGCCCTTCTTTAGGTGAAGGGTCATGCGGTTTTAAGGCGAAAACGCAGCCCTTCTTTAAGTGAAGGGTCGCGGTTTAGACTTAAAACCGCAGACCCTTCAAATTCCTATTTTTTAAAAAAAAATAAATCCGCCCCTGCCCACCCCGCCCCCCCCACCCCTAGCCCCCGCCGCCCCGCGCGCCCCCCGCCCACCCCCGCCGCCCCCGCCCCCCCCCGCCGCCCCGCCCGCCCCCACCCCCTGCCTCCCTCCCACCCCAAGCCCCGCCCACCCCCACCCCACCTCCCCCGCCCACCGCCTCCCCACCCCCCGCACCTCCCAAGCCCCGCCCCACCCCACCCCACCCCCGTAATCCCCCCGCCCGCCGCCCGCCCCCGCCCTCGCCCTCGCCCCATCACCCCAACCCACCCCCTTCACTCCCCGCACCCCCCACCCCACCCCACCCTTTGCCGCCCCTCCACCCATTGCGCCCACCATGGCGTGCCCCATAGCCTGCACCCTCAAGCCCCACCATGGCGGCCCCCCCCACCCCACCCCCACCCAAAACCTCCCTTCGACACAAAAAACCGATCAAATTGCAATAATATATGACAAGTTTTTGAACGTAATAATAAACTTTAAATATGTATATTTAATAATGTAAAAAGTGTACATGGAATTGATACAAACTAGTAGATGTAGCTAATTATATCACGAATTCCACCAAAATGTATCATAAGCAATCATCACAAAGGTGGGACGCCAACTTATCCCGAACTTCATGTAATTCTTCTGTGGTGAAGGCCCTCAAACTTGGTGTGTTATTCATATAAACCTTGCAAAACAACCAAGGAATAAACACATAATATAAGAATTCAATCATTTACCGTAGTTAGTAGTTCTAAAAATGACATATACCTTCCCGAAATTCAATCAAAAACAAATGCAAGCCTAAAACTCTACACAATAGTTATATTATACCTCATATTATCATATTCAAAAAGAAAATGGAGTTAAATGACTCGAGAAACAGGAATTGGACGCGAAAAGGCAAAAATAAGCCTAAAATCACATTTATGTTCCCGATATACAACCAACAACAAATGCAATCCTAAGAATCTACACAATAGTTACATTATACATACCTCATATTATCATGTTCAAAATGAAATTGGGGTTAAATGACGCGATAAGTACGAATTGGACGCGAAAAGGCAAAAATAGGCCTATAATGCCCTATTCGTTCCCAAAATTCAACCTACAACAATTGCATGCCTAAAAATCTACACAATAGTTACATTATGCCTCATATTATCATGTTTAAAATGAATTTGGGGTTAAATGACTAGATAAATACGATTTGGAAGCGTAAAAGGCAAAAATAGGTCTAAAAATGACATTTTCGTTCCCAAAAATATGTATGTGCTACTTTGGTTTCTAAACCAATTAATACTTATACTAATCGATCTAATCTAAACTAACATATAGATCGCATTACCAATCGATCTAATCTAAACTAACATATACTAATAAGTTACATACCTTTTGAAGATCATCAACGTTAGTGCAATGGTTGACGATATCAAACATGTACCTCAGCACGTAATAGCCACATGCAAGTCCATCATCTTGTTGCGGACACTAAATGTTCACTAAAGGATGCATCCAATGACATTCATATTAGATGTGTAGTATGTGGCTAAAAGTGTTTCTATATAAGGACAAATAAATTAGTCATGTTACCTCAACTGATATCCAAACAGGAGCTTTTGGTGCTCGAAGTCCTGTTGCACTAATATGCTTCATTACACTACATCACACTCCCAAAACCCCGCACATGCCCCCCTTCCCCCGCATAGCCCCCCCTCCCCCCCACACCCCCTCCCTTCCCCGCACACCCCCCTCTCCTCCCCCACCGCGCCAGCCCTCCCCCGCACAACGCACCCCCTCCCCGCACACCCCCGCCCGCCCCTCCCCCTACCGTCGCCTCTCCTTCCCCCCACCTGGCCGCCCAAAGATGTAACCCTCCCTCCCCCTCCACGCCTGGCACCCCCTGCCCCCCATGCACACAGGACCTCAAAATGCAACAAAAGTTAGGAGTTAGATCAACAAAAATAAAATAAAAATGACTCGATAAGTACGATTTGGAAGCGAAAAGGCAAAACTAGGCCTAAAATGACCTTTTCGTTCCCGAAATGCAACCAACAACAAATGAAAGCCAAAACCTCTACACAATAGTTACGTTATACCTCATATAATCATGTTCAAAAAGAATTTGGGGTTAAATGACTCGATAAGTACGATTTGGAAGCGAAAAGGCAAAACTAGGCCTAAAATGACCTTTTCGTTCCCAAAATGCAACCAACAACAAATCTAAGCCTGAAACTCTACACAATAGTTACATTATAACTCATATAATCATGTTCCAAAAGAATTTGGGGTTAAATGACTCGATAAGTACGATTTGGAAGCGAAAAGGCAAAACTAGGCCTAAAATGACCTTTTCGTTCCCGAAATGCAACCAACAACAAATGCAAGCCTAAAACTCTACACAATAGTTACATTATACCTCATATAATCATGTTCAAAAAGAATTTGGGGTTAAATGACTCGATAAGTACGATTTGGAAGCGAAAAGGCAAAACTAGGCCTAAAATGACCTTTTCGTTCCCGAAATGCAACCAACAACAAATGCAAGCCTGAAACTCTACACAATAGTTACATTATACCTCATAAAATCATGTTCAAAAAGAATTTGGGGTTAAATGACTCGATAAGTACGATTTGGAAGCGAAAAGGCAAAACTAGGCCTAAAATGACCTTTTCGTTCCCGAAATGCAACCAACAACAAATGCAAGCCTGAAACTCTACACAATAGTTACATTATACCTCATATAATCATGTTCAAAAAGAATTTGGGGTTAAATGACTCGATAAGTACGATTTGGAAGCGAAAAGACAAAACTAGGTCTAAAATGACCTTTTCGTTCCCGAAATGCAACCAACAACAAATGCAAGCCTGAAACTCTACACAATAGTTACATTATACCTCATATAATCATGTTCAAAAAGAATTTGGAGTTAAATGACTCGATAAGTACGATTTGGAAGCGAAAAGGCAAAACTAGGCCTAAAATGACCTTTTCGTTCCCGAAATGCAACCAACAATAAATGCAAGCCTAAAACTCTACACAATAGTTACATTATACCTCATATAATCATGTTCAAAAAGAATTTGGGGTTATATAATTCGATTAGTACGAATCGGACGCGAATCGACCAAAATCTACACAATAGTTACTAATTGGAGAAATTACACAGACCTGAGTTTATGTCTCATGATTTATTGACCTTCCGCCGTTTCTTAGGATCCTCAAGTACATGTATCCCTTCCGTGTGATCTACACGCATATAGTTCTCCGACATATTCACAACATCTTCCACACTATTTTCAGGATAGGTAAAAGGGGGGAGGTCCTCAAATGCATCATATTCTTCCTCATTATCAACATCACCAATACCGAGGATACTCCTTTTACCAGGTACAACAATTGATCACTTATTATCAGCAGGATCAGTTACAAAAAATACTTGCTTAACTCGTGATGCAATTACAAATGGCTCCTCAGTTTCACCTAGACGACTAAGGTCAACAAGACTGAATCCGCAAGGATCATCTTTTCTTACGCAACGTCGATTATCGTCAACCCACTTGCAACACAAGAGGCAAATATTAAAAGTACAGTAGTCCAGCTCCCATATTTCTTGTATTCGCCCATAATAATTGATTTCAGCATGTACATGCGACTTATCCTTCGAGCTTGCGTATTGTGTAGCTGACGCCACAAGTGAAACACCACTATTTTGTTGCGATGTTGACTTCAAATCTTGACGTTCAATCCAAAACGTATACCCATTAATATCATAACCCTCATAAGAGCGTACAGCATCACGAGGACCAAATGCTAACCACTTGACTGTTTCAGGAACACTTTCATCCAAATCATTCACTACTCGTTTATGAAACCAATCAATGAAAGTCATGTTATGCATTTGCGTCAATGCTCTAACTCCTTTTCAAGGATTCCTAACACGTAATTCCTCCATATGTTCATTTAAATAAGGATGGACAGCTGCTACGTGATACAATACAAATAAGTGAGCTTGTTTACGCTTTTCTACGGAAGGTGTGATCAATTTTGAACCAATTGTACCCTTGCCCTCAAGTCCGCCCTCGTGTCGGGATGCTCGGAAGTCCAACGAAGATGAACACTAGCAAAATACTCACCACAAAATTACCGATCTCTTCACCCACAATCCCTTGAATTATACTACCTTCTCGTTGTGCGAGATTCCGAACTTTATCCTTCAAAGTTCCCATATATCTCGAAAAGGATAGCACCACCTCAAAACACTTCGGACCACACAACTTAATATCTCGAACTAGATGGACAATGAGATGGACCATAATGTCAAAGAATGCGGGGGGGAACATCTCAAATTTGCATAGAGTTTCAACTACTCGCTCTCGCAAGGAATCGAGGGTCGACGGCTCTAGGACTTTCTTTGCATATTGTATGGAAAAATGAACAAAGTTCTCGTAATGGTGTGCCTCACATGCTTTGGAAGAATCCCACGAATTGCAATCGGTAAGAATACTTGCATCATGACATGACAATCGAGAGATTTCATACTCGATAACTTCAACTCACCATTTAAGGTAACAAATCGCTTTCATATTCGATGAGTAGCCGGTTGGGACCTTAATGCCATACAATGACCTCGCAAAAAATCCGTTTCTCGCACGCGACATCTTGTAGCAAGCTGGTGGCAAATACTTCGCTCCGAATCCTCCACCTTCTTTTTTACTTTTCTCGAGTTTCATCATCAACCCTTTCCTCCACTACTTTCTTCTTCCTTCCGTCCCTTTTATGAGCCCACAACTCTGGTCGAAGCCCCTGTTTTTCCAAGTAAAGTCATGACGCCTTAACATCTTTTGTCTTGCCCGGAATATTCATAAATGTCGCAAGAATAGCTTCACAAACATTCTTCTCTATGTGCATGACATCCAAACAATGTCTGACCTTTAGATCTTTCCAATATGGGAGTTTCCAAAAAAATGGACTCCTTTTCCATAATCTCTGTAGGTCGATCAACCTCACTAGCAGTTTACCAAAGATTGTTTCAATGCCCTTCACCTGATTATAAACTTCAGTACCAGTTAATGGTCTATGAGCAACTTCTTCTTCAACCGTCCCATCGAATGCCTTCTTCTTAAACCGATAGGGATGGTCGTGTCTGAGGAGCCTTCGTGTGCGCATATACATATGTTTGCAGCCCTTAAGGTGTGTAGATTTCATGTCATCTCGCACAAATCGGGCAGTGGTTGTTTTCTCTAGTCTTATACCGGATAAGTTCCCATAAGCTGGATAATCGTTCATAGTACAAAAAGCATGGCACGCAGAGTGAACATCTCATTAGCATACGCATCAAATACTAACACTCCTTCGTTCCACATCTTCTGTAAATCTTCAACAAGCGGCTGGAGGTATACATCAATATCATTTCCGGGTTGTTTGGGCCCCGATATAAGAAGCGACAAAGATCATGTACTTGCGTTTCATTCACAACCAAGGAGGCAAGTTATAAACCACTAAAACTACGGCCATGTACTATGCTTCGCGAACCGAGATTGCCAAAAGGGTTCATGCCATCCGTACATAATCCAAGCCTCGTATTCCTATCCTCATTACCAAATGCCTCATGCACCTGTTGATACTTTTCCACTCGAGCGAATCGGCCCGGATGCTTGAAAGGCACCGTCTTTCTTCCTACATCGCATGCCACCTCAAATTCTTCGCATCTCCTTTAATTGAGAACATGCGCTTAAATCTAGGTATTATGGGTAGATACCACAACACCTTAGCTGGTGGTCCTTCACTACCTCCAGCTCCTTCACGCTTGTACATCGACAATCCACAACGTGGACACTCGTGTAAATGCTCATACTCATTACGATAAAGCACACAATCGTTAGGACACGCATGTATCCGCTCGTACTCTAAACCGAAAGGACACATCAGTTTCTTCGCATAATAGTACGACTTTGGCAGTTCATTTCCATCAGGGAGCATATCAGCTAAAACTTCCAACAACGATGTGAAACTAGAGTCCGTCCAACCAGCTTTCGACTTAATGTTGAACAGTGTTATCACCGCGGAAAGTTTGGTGTACTTTGTACAACCTGGATACAACGACTTTTCAGCAGCCTCAGACATAGACTCAAAAATACGAGGTCGTTTACACGACTGATCTTCAACCTCGTGTATCATCTCGTCTACCCGATCCATATCATCATCTGCAAACTCATCATCCCAATTCTCATCCCCAAACTCATCATCCCAATTCTCTAAATCCTTCTTTTCTTCACATACATTGTTCATTACTCTAGAGCTTCCTATATACTTCCCCTGCTCACCATGCCAAACCCATATGTGGTATTGAGGCCTAAACCCACGGCGAAAGACATGCTCCCTAACCACATGTATACTACTAACCTTGCTCACATTTCTACAATCGAAACAAGGACAATAAAAGTCGACCGCTCCTCGCAGGATGTTTGATATTGTAATGCAAGGTTGTACTGTAATTCCGAGACCCCTTTCACAAACTCAATCGATTCACGACTACCATACATCCAAGTACGATCCATCTCATTCAAGAAGACCTCTAATAATTAAACACAACCATTCATTATAATGCATCAATAATCATTATTTAAGTACATACACTCACATATTCAAATCACACACGTATAGAACAAGCTAAGATAGTGACATGTTCAATTGTATGCATGCAACCGAAGGTCCTTATCACTCCAACCTAACCCATCCTTGGACGTCTAATCTCACTAGTGAATATATGCCAACTTTTCAATTCTAAGGAAAATCCGGCAGCATTTCCCTACAGTTCTCCAAGTACACAATGTAGATAATTGCTTATCTACATATGTACCCGTGAGAATAATGTAGAGAAACGATAAGCCAAGAATTTCCTCGTAATTGAAAATAAGACACACATTCACCACCTAAGTGAGATCAAACGCCCAAGAATAGTCCCCAAAAGGGGACTATTCAAGACTTACTCCTAATGAGTAAGTCTTGAACGGTATCTAGGCATATGATGACGATTCAAACAACTTGTAGATTTCATAGCTAAATTTTGCCAATTTTGCCACCCTAACCCTAACCCCCTAAACCCTAACACTAATCCTAAACCCTAACCCCCTAAACCCTAATTATAACCCCTAACCCTAACCCTAACCCACCCCAGCTCAGCCCCAACCACCACCCCCTCCTCCTCCCTCCACCCCTAGCCCGGCCCCCTCCCTCCCCCTCCAACCTAGCCCCGGCCCCACCCCCTCCCCCTCCCGCCGCAGCCCCCCCCCTCCCCTTGCCCGTCGATTTCCCCACGACCCACCTCCCCCCCGCCGGTCGATTCCCCACCCCCTCCCCGCGCTGGTCGATTTCCCCCCCCTCCCGTCGATTTCCCCAATCCAGAGTTTCCCCCCCCCTGCCGGTCGATCCACGAGCCACGAAACTCACGGGCGTTCGTCGATTTCCACGGGAGGCGTGGGCGGCTTTCGTTGCCAACGAAGATCCGGGCAAAGAACGAATAGGGAAAACAAGGAGGACGAGAAGAAGAGCGCGGAGAAATCGTTGTAAACAAGGAGGACGAGAAGAAGGGGAAATGGAGGGGGAGGGCGGGAAATCGACGGGGAGGGGAGGGGGAGGGCGGGAAATCGACGGGGAGGGGGTGGGGAGGGGAAGGAGGCGGGAAATCGACGGGGGAGGGGTGGGGGGGGGGGAGGAGGGAGGGGGTAGGGGGTGGGCGGGGGTGGGGGTGGGGTGAAGGCTGGCGGGCGGGGTTAGGGTTAGGGGTGGGTTAGGGTTGTTGTTTAGGATTAGGGTTTAGATTTTAGGTTTAGGGGTCAATTGTGGCAAATTTGTAAATAAAGCTAACGGTGAGTTAACGGCGGTTAGTAAAAGGGCATTTTGTGAACGTTTTTCGAAACTCAGGGGTATATGGTGAATATTTGAAACATTAAGGGTATATGGTGAATTTTCCAATTTGTCGGGGGTATATGGTGAAAAAACCGTTAATTCTAAGTCCTATAATATGAAACTAAGACTTCTTTAAACTTTTCCTCTTTAAAAACAAAAGCAAAGAAGATTAAAAGCCATCGAATTCTAGCCGTCTTTTTTAACATGCATATCATTTTCAATGAACATATGCTACAAACCTGTCATTCTTGGAATTTTTCTCCTCAAGTCTAAAATGATTCAAGTTTTTATACGAAGTATTTTATGGCCTTTCGAGGTGAATCAAATAATGCAGTAACCAACAGTACTAGTAGGAACTGTGATCTAAGGATGAATTCATCTCAGATACTCGAGGTCATTGTAAAAATTTAAACAGGATTTGCTTTCTATTGAAATCTTTGTACTTAATATGTACTTTCAAGAGAATACATCACATTTGAAGCTTACAATTAATGTGATTATGTGAATAATATAAAAAAATAAAACCTTTGATTCATTTAACCACATAGATAATATTTTCTCAATATCTGGTAATTTGGGGCATATCTGGTAACGGTAAGCTCTAGAAACCTTAGAAATGGATTAGTAAATTTTGATAAGA
This sequence comes from Beta corolliflora, assembly GCA_947648045.1. Lineage (NCBI taxonomy): Eukaryota > Viridiplantae > Streptophyta > Magnoliopsida > Caryophyllales > Amaranthaceae > Beta > Beta corolliflora. The sequence continues at coordinate 16,820 of CANSZD010003177.1, forward strand.
AGATGACAACAGAGATCTTACAGAATCAGTAGTGTTGTCAAGGTTTTGGGAGTTTCGCGCCAATCTCCCTTTTCACCTTCTACAATTCCAACCAAGACAAGATGTTGGGAAGACAATATGGAATTTTGGACAAAGAACTGCATCGACATACCTAAGCAGCACAATAACAGGTCGCACAACACCTGTCAGGAGAATTTTGTCTTTATGTTTGGACATGAATGGACCAAATTACATATCACACCAATGTAATCCCTTGGGTTGATGTCCTAAGCTTTGCAGGTTGGTGTGATTTGAAATTTGGTTCATTCATCTCCAAACATATAAATCCACAATGTAATCCCTTGCTATGGAATTTAACAGCGTGACTTAACTATGATCAGTTAACTCTTCCAAGGTTGCAAACAAAGCATCATTCTCATTCATGGAAGACAATTTCAACATCATCACGAGTTTCATCATAGACAGCTAACAACTGATTTCTGATCAATTATGACAAGTGCTTGTCCCACTACATTCTATATCATCCTCATTTTGACTCCACTAATAATCAAATATGCAAATATCTGCCACCGTGTCAACAGGTTTTGACCTCCATCTCCCTTCTTGAACGAGTATAGCTCAATGAGTGGAGGATTCACATCCATACAACTGCACTCATTTCACGAAAACCTTGCATATTCTCTCATATCAGTTTCTAAGAGTTAGGAACACAACAACAAATCTTAATTCCAGATAAAGTAAACATGTTACTATCTTACCTGAGAGAGCTCTTGCACAAATGAAAAGTGCAACGAGTCTATTTAATAAAACCACAATACAATAATAGATATCACGAAAGAGACAAGGAAAACTATTTTGATACTAGTTGTTCTTTTGCTTCATTGGCTATAATCCTAAAATAATAGCTGATCTAGTATGACAAAAGTACGGAAGTGAAAGTTATCAAAAGTTGCAGCTATAATCACATTTCTCACTAAACATGAAAGTTAACAAAAGTGCACCCATAACCATTGAGGCGATCCCATGAGTCTCTTGGAGGCGTACTGACATCTGCAAAACCCACCAACCCAAGTAAGCATTACGTTGACCATGTGAACATAAGCTCGTTCCATCCACAAAACATATTATGGAAGGTGTATACAATGCTGAGATAGGTGATAAACTGGGAAAAGTGTTCTAGACTTAATGCAGGATACATTTTTGAACTTACATAATATAATTATAATGTAGGAAACCCAAAAAGGAAAGGTATCTAGGAGGGGCTTACTTGTACAGGTATCACACTATATAAGGCCATCCATTCTAAGAATATCCTAAGAAATGATGTTCTTAACATAGGTCTCGGAATGATGTTGTGGATTCTTTGCTAAAATGACCTTTACTTGAGCTGCTTACCTAGCATGTGATAGTGCTACATATAGTTTGCCATGTGAAAAATATGGTCGAGGAAGATAGACAACAACTTGAGTTATTGTTTGACTTTAGGACTTGTTGATCGTCATTGCAAAGCTGAGCTTGATAGCAAATTATTTCCTTTGAAACTAGACTGGATAGTTTGACGAAGCGACTGGTTGTAATTTAATCCGGGTATAAGGATGTGTTCTCCTTTGTGGTGGCCGGTTACTATAACACATTCAATCAGGTTGGGGAAGAACTACTTGCATATAAGTCGTGTTCCATGGCTCCATGCATAACCCAACAGATGGCAAAATATTACGGATTAAAATGACTGGGCAATGTTCCTTCTAAACAAGTTCATGAGGGCTCATTCCACCAGGGTAAAACTTGTTTATGAACTCGGTAGGATATAGCACTGTTATTGTTTCGGTGTTGAAACGGTTGGCGGCCTTGAGAGAAGTCCGCCAAAGATTAGGGTAAGCTCCGCTAGTGAATAGCTGCACAAGAAGCAAACGTGAACTACCTCGGGGGGATGCGAGGAAACCCCTCCGACGCTCAAGTCGGCACGTGCCCAAATAGGGTTTAGAGAGAGAAAGTAGAGGGAGAGAGATAAGAATTCTGAGTGTGAGAGAATGTACCTGCAGAATAGTACTAGTGGGGTATTTATAGAAGTACTATTCACCTGACAGGGTGTGTAATCCTTTTACACGTGTACGGTCGAGGTGCTTCCGACATGGGAGAGATTCTCTTTATTTTGTCTTGTTGGGCGACCGCCAACGTTGTCGGACCATGTTGATGTACTGACTTATTAGAGCTATAGGCGACATTTATAGAGTTCACGTCCGTTACGGTGTTCGCGGACTTATCACAGGGGTCCGCTAACATACTTGGGTCATACCCATACAACTAGTCCCCCCAGCATCATTTGGGGTCTTGTCCGCTAATGATGTTGTTGATGGATGCGAATCTTTGTTGCCGTGCTCAATTTTTGAAGAAGTTAATTTGTTGGGTGCCACGTGTCGTAGGAAGTTGAAAAATTTCGAAAAGTTAATGATTACTTTTCCGAAAATCCCGCCCATTACTTTATTAGGGTTCACCGTGCTTTGACACTTGGCAGGAATCTAGAGAGGGAGTTGAGAGGTCTTTCAATCTCACCGTTTATTCGTGCCTTATATTGGAGCAGCTTGTCCTTTCTGAGTTCTTTATCTTCATTCTCCAAGCTCTCCCTTCTTTTCTCCATTTTTCTCGACAAAACCTCCATAGCCGAAGCTTGAGTTGCTTAAAAATCACTTTTCCTGTGCTCAAATTACTCCGAAAAGTTACTCAATCTTCTAGTTTTCACTTTCCGGTTCTAGTGTACTGAAAATTTCGCCTTTTCTTGACGAACATTTTCTGGGTTTTGCCTGAGTTTGAAGATTTGTCTTTTGGCCGGTGCTTTTTCCAGCTTTTCCGGTGGTGTTCGCTCAAGCTTGAGTTTTTTGGTGCGATTTTGCCGTTCGGGGGTTTCATCTCGTCTTTTCCAGGCGTCTTTTGCTCTCGCTTTATTTTTCTCCGGTGACCTTTTGTTTCCCGTGTATTTCTTCGACTTTTCTCCGCGTTTTGTTAAGTTTCTTTTGCGTTTCATCATGTCGGACCGGCCCGATAGCCGTAATACCCCTAGTGAGGCGTTCATGACTCGAGAGTGACCCCTCTTCCCCTCTCGGCCGATAGTGAACCCACTTCTAGCTCAAGTCCGGGGGGAGGACCAGGTTGTTAGCGGACATACCTCTTACCGCTGAGAGGGAAAGAGAGTTAAGGTCGAAGTTTTTAAACGACCCTGCTACCCCCGAGGAGCATAACTTAACTAGGAGGTATCTATCCGCCAGCCAGAGTGGTGACCGACAAACGCTTAGGGAGCTTAGGCATCAGATTCTTGCTAGACGATCCGTTAGGCATCCTCCGGCCGATGCCGCTCCCGGCCTTGACGTAGCACCCCTTAGAGAGCATGCTTGGTTGGATAGCTTGGCGGATGCTGGGGTGGAAGTAACGGTTGACTTTTTCGACCGCTTACAACAATCTGCGGCTCCTAACCCTCATATTATTGATTTAGGTGACGACAGCGATTCTATTGCTACCGTCATGGTCCGTCAAGAGACTGTTTATCATCGTCGCACTGCTGCGAGTCCTGCCGTCCGCGTCAATGAGGATGCGATTGACTCTGCGGGCGCAAATGTTGACGTTTCTGTGCCTTTGACTACCCATGCAGTCGGGGAATCTTCCCGTGTTGCCGAATTAAGGGTCGATAGTTCGAATCCGATGGAGGAGATTGAGACTGGACCTGGTTCTGATGCTTTATGGCTGCCGGATGATTTCAGTGCCGGTCCTATCAGTGTTGAGATTGATTTGCCTTGGCGTCAGGACGCCATTGATCTGAGTTACCCGAGAGTTGCCCGGGACTTATATTGTCTTCCGTCGGGTTATCGGTTAATAGTTCCGCCAGAGGGGGCCATTGTGACGGAATGTCCTCCTGGTCACGTGGCCGTGTATACTCATCATTTCGAGTTTGGCCTCCGCTTCCCTCTGGATTCTTTTTTGGTGAAAATCTTAAATGCTTTCAACGTGAGTTTGGCTCAGTTGACTCCTTTGGCGGTCCGGAATTTGATAGCGTACATCTGGGTTGTGCGTTTCTTGGATTTTCCGCAAACGCTGAACTTATTCCGCCACATTCATTGGCTGAAGAAAAATGGATCTTCTAGGCAGGCGGGTTGGTGGTCGCTAACTACGGCCGACAAGAAGATGACAGTTCAGCCTAAGATGACTGGTTTGAAGGGCTGGCAGGATGCTTTCTTTTGGTTACGAGTTCCTGAGGATTATCCAGTGCGTCGTCATTTCACTGAGCCACGTCCGCATATGGAGCATTTACCTCTCATTCCGCTAACTGAGGAAGAGTTAGCGGCCTTCGACTATTTCGACACGGAGGATTACTTAGTCACCTATGAGGATGAGAGGGAGGTGAAGGTTAAAGAGCCTAAATATTGGATTCCTCATTCCAAGTACATCCTGGGGAACAAACCTTTGTCAGCCCTGCTGCTCAGCCCTACTCATGAAAATGGTGAGTTTTGATGTCGGACTGGTCCAACTGATGTTTTTTTTTTTTTTTTTTTTTTTTTTTACATTTTGCTTCGCCATTCGCAGTTTTGACTACCTTGACCTCGACGCCCTATCTGTGGACGAGAACCTCAAGCCGTTAACCAATTTACCGCCTGCTCCCTCGCAAGAATACGAGACTATGCACGGGATTACCAATGGCCGCCGGGGAGGGAATCGCCACGGCCCTCAGAATATTCGCCGTGGTCGCGGCGGGGCGAATATTGTTCGCGTCTTCGGTTCGTAATGTTACGCGCTGCTGCCGATCCCGCGGCGGCGCCATCCCCCGCCGTCCCGATTAGATCCTTTACCTCCCGACTGTCGCTGGGAAGTGGGAACAGGAGGCGGCCCCGCGAGCAAGTTGCGGCGGATACATCTCGCAACAAAAGGCAAAGCTTTGGCGGACCTCGCTTCTTCGACCACACCCCCGATGTTCGGGTGGGGGTCCGGACTTGGATGCTCCAGAGATTCGGGAGCGGGATGTCGCGCCGGGCCGCTCCAGGGCATGCTAGCGGCGCCTCCTGGCTATCAGGCTCTTACTCCTCCATCCGTGATAAGATCCGAGAGCTGATTACCATGCCCAGCTTTCTTTCCAACTTATCTCCCGGCATCTTCTCTCGGTACCATGAGTGGATCGAGAAGAAAGAAGTACCGCTAAGCGATGCTGTGGCGGCCTCTTTCGCCCGTCGGCCTGTCGTCCCTGGCAAGATTTACCAGCCTGACTGGGACGTCAGAGAGGATGAGTCGCTATATGCCGACATCCCTGAGAACGGTGGCATCCTTGCCTACCGCATTCTGAAAGGCATGCAACTGCCAGTAGATAGGCCGCAGAGGTCCCCGGTCACTCCTGGCCGCTAGGTTGGCTCACGATCAACTTGTGGTACGTTTACGTATTGTCTTATTATCATTCATTCGCTTTTTTTTTTTTTTTTATCTCGACATATTCTTTTCATCTTCGCAGCCAACAACGCCGCCATTGAGCCGATAGAGCAATATATGTAGTATCGAAGTTGGCGGATACCTATAAGCGTCGCTGAAACTTGCCAGGATTCGTCAAGGGAGATGGAGGACAAGCCGGCGGCAAAGACGGCAGAGCGGCGCCTCCGACCGACGAGCCGATAACACCGAGGCCGAGGGCCGCCTTATTGGAAGAGACCGAGGAAAATGTCAATATATTGACCAAGGCTCTGGAGGCCGCTAACTCTGCAAAGAGGTTGCCGTCCTGGATGCGGCGGCTGAAGCTGAGGCGAGAGGAGTTGCTAAGGCCGTTGCTCAATTTAAACAACCGATGAATACGCAATGACTTTGCGACAAAAGGTATGATAGTGGATGGGCAAACGCCATGAGATGCGTTTGCAAATCGGTTCCAGGATTTGACCGAACGTTATCGAAGACGCTCATGCCGGTGGGCCGCATCTCACTCCTATTGAGGGGGATCCTAAGTTCGCCGACGAGGACGCTATTGCCGATGCGGATCCTCGAGATGTTCCGGATCAAGATCGGGAGACCCCTCCCTCTTGAAACTTTTGGCGGCCTTCTTTCGCTCTCTTCCTCGTTCTTCTAATAGCTTATAGTTGTAATTTTTGAATATTTCAACTCGTATTCGGCCCATGTTGGCATTTGTAAACGCTAATGTTTCTTAATTTTATAAGTACAATTCCAACTAAAAGCCTTTCATTTGGCCGCCATCGTTTTACTCCGTAGTTGTCGCCAAGCCGCAGCTTTTATTTTATGGGAAAGTACTTTATATCTTGCGTTTCGTACCTTTAATTATCGTCCGATTGTTGTTCGTCCGCCAATCTTTTTTGTTTGCCAACGATAATTATCGTCCTATTATCCGCCAATCTTTTTATAGACCGTTAACGCATTTTGGGCCTGTCATATGGCTTGATTTGTGCCAGGGTCCGTCATATGACCGTTAACGCACTTTGGGCCTGTCATATGGCTTGATTTGTGCTAGGTCTGTCATATGACCGTTAACGCACTTTGGGCCTCGTCATATGGCTTGATTTGTGCTAGGCCTTGTCATATGACCGTTCACGCACTTTGGGCCGTCATATGGCTTGATTTGTCTAGGTCCGTCATATGACCGTTAACGCACTTTGGGCCTCGTCATATGGCTTGATTTGTGCTAGGTCCGTCATATGATCGTTAACGCACTTTGGACCTGTCATATGGCTTGATTTGTGCTAGGGTCTGTCATATGATCGTTAACGCACTTTGGGCCTGTCATATGCCTTGATTTGTGCTAGGTCGTCATATGACCGTTAACGCACTTTGGGCCTGTCATATGGCTTTTGATTAATGTGCATGAAAATAATAAGACAATTTATGGATGGCCGACGTAAACTTGTATTATTTAAGCAACTAAGGTTGGCTCTCGCCTATTACATTTAGCAACTCAAACATAGTATTTCTTTAGGACGCTAGCATTCCAACAATTTTTAAGCTCCTTGCCATCCATGTTCTTTAAAATGAAGGAACCGAGAGCAATCTTCTTGGCTACGATGTAGGGGCCTTCCCGGTTAGCGATCGGCTTTCCCTCAACATGCGCTTTGCCGGTGGTGCCGCTCGCGAAGGACCAGTCGCCAACATTTAATGGCCTCTCCATGACTTTTTTATTGTAAGCCTTGCCGATCCCTTGTTTTGTAAGCGCCGCTCTCGGCCCGCCATGAGCCTTGTTTCCGGCAAGAAGTCTAGGTCTTCCCTAAGTGCCCGGTCATTTCTTTGCGAGATCTTGGTGCTTCGATCCGGTAAGAGGGTAACCCCACCTCTACCGGCAACACCGCCTCCGCGCCGAAGGCTAACTTGAATGGGCTCTCTCCCGTTGCTTCTTTCTCTCGTTGTTCGTTTGACCATAGCACTGCTGGTACCATATGGCCCATCCCCCTTTGAATTCATCTAGCTTTTTCTTCAAGGCGTTTAGGATCCGTTTGTTCGCGGCTCTCGCTTCGCCCGTTGCTCGAGGGTGGCAAACGGCCGAGTATGCAAATTTTACCCGAAATTCTGTTAAGAAGGCTCGTACAGTCGACAATCGAATTGACGCCATGATCAAAGACGATCGCCATGGGGATCCCAAATCTTGTCCTAATATTCTCGCGGATGAATTTCTTGACCCGATTTGCCTTGATTTTCATTGTCGGCTCCGCCTCTATCCACTTGGTGAAGTAATCAATTCCCACTATTAGGAACTTTCTCCCCCCGGTTGTTGTGGTGAACGGTCCCAAGATGTCCATTCCCACCGTGCGAACGGGATTGGGCATAGGATAGGCTGCAAATCGTTAGCTGGCCTGTTAATGACGGGAGCGTATCTCTCGGCACTTATCACATCTCTTAACATAGCTCCCGGGAATCCGCCAAACATACTTGCCAATAGAATCCCGCCCTCAATGCCTTTAGTGCCGGAGCCTTTCCGCCAATATGGTTACCGCATATACCTTCATGTATTTCTTCAAGGATCTTCGCAGATTCCCATGCGGTTGCGCATTTAAGCGAGGTAAACCTGAATGATTTCTTGTATAGCTCATTTTGGTATATGACGTACCAGCTTGCTTGTCGTTTCAATTTCTTAGCAGACGAAGGATTATTCGGAAGCGTCCCGGTCAACTTGTACGCCACCAACTCACTAAACCATTCTCCCTGCTGGTTTATACTGTTGACGGTTACGACCTTTTCTGTGATGCTTTTTTCCTTCAAGATGTCAACCGTGACGGTTCTTTCAATGCTAAATGAGTAAGAGCTTGCCAACATGGACAACGCGTCCGCTTTTGTGTTCTCGGCCCTAGGTATCGCTTGAATCTCAAAATGATTCAGTTGAGCTATCAATTCCTTGGCCTTTTCAACGTATTTTAGCATGTTGGCCTCTCTGACTTCGAATTCTCCCCTCAGCTGGCCGCTCACCAATTGTGAGTCCGTTTTTAAAGACACTTTCTTAGCACCCGCTGCCAAACACATTCTCAATCCGGCAATTGCCGCTTCATATTCTGCTTCGTTGTTTGACGCCGGGAAGGCGAACTTGATGGCGTACTGGTACGAATTTCCTTCAGGGCTGGTCATCACTACACCCGCTACAGATCCGCTAACAGCGGATGATCCGTCAACCTCCAGCAGCCAGACTTCCTTTTGCTCCACTTCTTCCTCCTCATATGAGGCTTCCACGATAAAGTCTGCCAGGGCCTGTGCTTTGATAGCGGTCCTGGGCTTGTACTGTATCTCATACTCCGATAGTTCAACGGCCCATTTCAGCAAGCGGCCGGAACTATCCATCTTCTGCAATGCTTTTTCTAGCGGCTGGTTGGTTAAAACTTGAATGGGATGGCGGTCGAAGTATGGTCTCGAGCTTCCCGGCGGCTATTACCACAGCCCAAGGCCATTTTTTCTACCGCAGTGATAACGGCTCTCCGGACCGTTAAGAATATGGTCGATAAAATAAATTGGGCCGTGCCTCTTCTCTTTTTCTACCAATAACACGGCCGCGACTGTCTTCGGTGAAGCCGAGATATACAGTTGTAATACGTCTCCGGTCTCGGGCCTTGTAATGGTTGGTAGCTTCTTTAAATGCTCTTTTACCGCCAGAATGCTTTGCTTTGCTCCTCTCCCCACTCGAACTTCTTATTCCCCCTTAGAGGTGGCAAAGAAAAGGCAAAGCTTTGTCTCGCGATTTTGAAATGAATCGAGTGAGGGCCGCCATTCTCCCCGTTAACCGCCGAATATCCCTAACGCTTCTAGGCTCGGGCGAGTCGACAATGGCTTGAACTTTGTCCGGGTTTGCATCAATCCCCCTTCGCTACCAAGAAGCCTAAAAACTTTTCCCGCTCTCACCCCAAAGACACATTTCTTTGGGTTGAGCTTCATCTTATACTTTCTCAAAGTTCTCAAGGTCTCTTCCGGATCGTCCAAGTGTTCACGGTCGGTTTACTCTTGACGATGGAGTCGTCAACATATGCTTCGATATTCCTCCCCTCTCGATCCGCGAACACTTTGTCGACTAGCTTTTGATAGGTTGCCCCCGCATTACGGAGCCCAAACGGCATTGCCTTATAATTATATACTCCGCAACTCTGTGATGAACGCAGACTTTTTTCCTATCGGCCTCGAGCAAGCCGATCTCGGTGATAGCCCGAGAAGGCATCCATAAAGCTTAACAATGCGTGACCGCTAATAGAGTCTACTAGTCGGTCTATTCTCGGCGGCGGGTAGCAATCTTTTAGGCAAGCTCTATTGAGGTTTGTGAAGTCCACACACATCCTCCACTGGCCGCTAGCTTTCTTTACCATGACTACATTGGCCAACCACTCCGGTAGTCGCATGGCTCAATAAAGTCACCGCCAATAGCTTATCAACCTCCTCTTTAATGGCTTTGTTCTTTTCGGCCGAAAAATTTCGCTTCTTCGCTTGACAGGTCGGATAGTCTTGTCAACATTTAGGACGGTGTACCATCACGGCCGGGTCAATTCCCGGCATCTCATCCGCCGAGAACGCGAAGACGTCCGCGTTTTCTCGTAGGGAGAGTCACCAGGTTGACCCCGACCTTTGGGTCCATGTCTGTTCCGACCCACTGTCCTCTTGCGGATCATCTCGCAAGCATCTCCGCGCTTTGTTTCTCCATCCGGCTTGGGCCTTGGAGTATCATCGGGCCCGGATTCCAGCTCTTCCATTAAAACATCCATCTCCTCATCCCCTTTCTCGGGCCCTTCCTCATTCGCGTAGCCCTCCTCTCGGGCTCGCCTTTGTTTCCTGGTTGGCGGATTCAATTCTTCTACCAAGCACTCTCCTTGTTAGGTTGCTTTAATGCTTGTTAGGTAGCATGATTTCGCCATTTCTTGATTTCCTCTTAACTTTGTTGTCGTCCCGAGATTGGAAACGTACAACATAGTCAAATGATAGGTCGACACAACTCCTTGGACGTCATGGATGAAAGGGCGTCCGATAATTGCGTTATAGGCTCCGTGCACGTCAACCACTAGAAACACCGCCATCACATCCCCGGGCGTTCTCATCCTCCCCTACTCGACGGTAAGGTTATCGGGCCCTCCGGAATCACCGACGCCCCCGTGAAACCTATCACCGGGTAACGCACATGCTTCGGATGTTCCCGCCAATCATCAATTTTTCAAAAGTTGAGAAATACGTAATGTTTGTGGAACTTCCTCCGTCTACCAGGATTCCGTGGATCAAACAAGTTTGACACCTTCAAACAAGTGACCACCGGAGGGTCATCATGAGGGTAGACGACATGCTTTGCATCTTCAACCGTGAAAGACATGGCGGGCATTATCGGTGGCCTTCTCCACCGCATGCTTTCATTGAAATTGACCGGTGCCTCGAATTCTTTCAGGCTTGCCTTGCCCCATTGACGCCGCCGTGAATTGGACCGCCACTTATAACGTGAATCTCAAACAATCCGCGATTGCACATTCCGGTTATTGGGCTTTACCACGTCTCCGTCCTTTGATTGTGCCCCGTATTGAGTGAAGTTACCCCGTCTTATCGATCCTCTAGGTTATCCTTCATGTGCCTGCCATTCTCGGTAGTGTGACCGTGATCACCGTGAAAGTCACACCACTTGCTCTTGTCACGGTTTTTATGAAACATTTGCTTAGGACGTTGCCATTTATCACTTGTCCTTGTTCATCCGATATATTTGAGCCCTTGAGGCCGTGAGCCGCGTATATGTATCAAATTTATCTTTGTACTCGAACCTTTCGCGGTCATTCTTCTCGCGGTCATTTCCCTTCTTGACCACATTTGATTCCTGCTTTCTTTCATCCCAACCGCGGTCATTTTCGCGACCTTTTTCTCTCTTCGCTTATCATCCTTCTTCTTTTCCCGCTCACGACTTTGGTCGCTACGGCCTTGTCAAACTCTTCCCCCGATGAAATCGTTTGCCTTCCTTAAGATCGGCTCAAGGGATGTGAAGGTTTTACGGCCCGGATAACTTCTAAATGCGGACCCTTCCCTCGGCCAGGTCATCAAAGCTAACACGGCCACGCCCCCGTCAAGGCGGGAATGGTGACCGCCTCAAAGATTAAAACGGCCCACGAAATCTCTGCAGCTCTCATTTTCCTTTGCTTGATTGATAACAACTCGCCGGTTGTGCGCTCGCGGCGCCTATTACTCACGAAGTGAGTGCCGAACATAGATGAAAGCCGAGAAAAACCGGAAACGTTACCGGCCACGATGCTTTTAAACCACGTCCGAGCGATCCCGGTTAAAGTAGATGGGAAAACTTTACACCAGATGGCGTCCACCTGAGTGTATAAGTACATGTGCCCCTCATAGGCGGCCACATGATCGTTTGGGTCTGAGGTGCCATCAAACTTACAGGACGACATCTTGATTCGCGGCATGGGGTGGTTCAAGATCTCGGAATGAAAGGAGACCGCTTAGGCTTGATCAATAAGTGTCCGCCAGCAGAATAATTGCTTGCGCCACTGATGCTGTGTTCCTGGCGAGAACGACTTTGATCCTCCTCTTCAGAATTGTTGAGATCCTCAGTTTCTAGGATGACTTCCTCATATTCTGGGTCCTCAATTTGCCTTTCCAATTGGCGTCCCTCCTGATTGAAGGTCCGCATCCTTCTCACGGGGTGCCATCGACGTTGCGACCATTCATGGTCGACATACGCCTACGAAGCCGACTCCGCCTTGCATTGGGAGTGGGAGTGTTGTTAGGCCGAGTACCCGCTTGTAACATCGGATGAAAGACGCTACGTTTGTAGCTGCTCAGGGAGAATTGACTTAGTTGAGCCAAGTTAAATGATCTCGCTTCCAGTGTTTACCTCGAGACACATTGTTCCCTCGGAGTTTGCTTGCTCGTTGACGTTCCGCCGCCTAACTCAGATGGATCACGGCCGTCATTGTTTGCTCTTTCCATGTCGGCGTTCACAAAGATGGAAGCGACCCCTCCTTCTAGCGCCAAGTTGTTTCGGTGTTGAAACGGTTGGCGGCCTTGAGAGAAGTCCGCCAAAGATTAGGGTAAGCTCCGCTAGTGAATAGCTGCACAAGAAGCAAACGTGAACTACCCTCAGGGGGGATGCGAGGAAACCCCCTCCGACGCTCAAGTCAGCACGTGCCCAAATAGGGTTTAGAGAGAGAAAGTAGAGGGAGAGAGATAAGAATTTGAGTGTGAGAGAATGTCACTTGAGAATAGACTAGTGGGGTATTTATAGAAGTACTATTCACCCGACGGGGTGTGTAATCCTTTTTACACGCGTGTGCCGAAGTGCTTCGACGGTGGAGAGATTCCCTTATTTTGTCTTGTTGGGCGACCGCCAACGTTGTCGGACCATGTTGATGTACTGACTTGTTAGAGCTATAGGCGACATTTATAGAGTTCACGTCCGTTACGGTGTTCGCGGACTTATCACAGGGGTCCGCTAACATACTTGGGTCATACCCATATAGTTATCATCAAGAATTGTATCAAACTTTAATACACAGTAGCTTGTCAAGGAAACTTTTCTATAAGGACTGTGTTTATGGAATCAATATCATCATTCATGGGAGTTAATATGGCCCTTGTTGTGAATATATCTGTTGTGAATCTGTTCAAATCAAGTTCTGGAAACGCTACTGAGGTTATGTCATTGATAGGATCTGCATTTTTTCGGAATTGCTAACAATTTGGTTTGGTAGCTGCACGAAACCATTATCTTCAGTTTGGATTTCTCCATTTCCTAGTGCAAGCAAGACTCAGCGGCGTATCATAAGAAGGGCGAGGGAGGGCTTGGCGCCCCATACAATCCATAAAATTTAAAATTAAAAAATTGCAGTTTAATAAATGGAATGACCGGCGGTGTAGTGGTAAGTAAGCGAAGCAACCTTGGAATTTAGTGTGTATCAGGGGCAATGTTCGACTCCCAACATACATCAAGCTGGCATTTTTTTAATATCCAAAACATACTCTGCTTCCTTCCTTTAATTAATGTTTTTTTTCTTCTTCTTTAGTTTCCAATATCTCTTGCTTCTATATTATTTTGAGAAGTCTTTTTTAATTAATTGTTTCTATTTTCTTTTGCTTCATTTCTTATATTTTTCCAACTCTAAGCAATATTCTCTTTTTTCTCATAATACATTCCTAGCAATTATAAATTAAAATTTTTTAAAAAAAATATTGGTGTAATATCAATGTTACTTTTTTTTATCTTTTGTTGGTTATGAGCTAAGAAAGCAATTACAAAATCTCATATAATACCGTATTAGTTATTACAATAATTTATCAGAAGACATGAGGTACTTTTTGCCCTACATGGGTCACCTATTATAGAAGTGATATTTTTAAGTTAAAAATACCCCTTGGCCAAATATGACTTAATTAACTTAATTAGTACGGATTCATTAATTTAACTTAGATGGATGGTGACGCCTTTAAAGAAAAAAAAGAGTTGGTCTTCAACAACTTTATTGTAAAATACTCAGAGAAGACTTACTCGAAAGCAATGTTGTACTTGATTCTTAAAAAATGAGTTACTAATGAATTATTCTTTCAATTTCTTGGAAAGATAACAATTCATTAACACTAGTGGAAAAAACGCTATATGTCAATACAACCGCTGCGGTCCTTTAGAGAACCGAATCGGTAAATCCTCAAAAATTTTGGGTGGGAATTTGGGCAACACAAACCGCTGAGGTTTTTAGAGAACCGGATCGGTTAATCTGTTAACCGTTTCGGTTCTATTAACCGCAGCGGTTAATATTCGTTTTTTTTGTCTAACAGCCCGCTCTTATCCGGTTTTCTGTTAACCGTTTCGGTTCTATTAACCGCAGCGGTTAATATTCGTTTTTTTTTTTGTCTAACAGCCCGCTCTTATTCCATTCTCCCTCCTTAGCTTCCTTCTACAATTCGAACACCGCTAACACCCGACGGCCACCAGCTACCGCCAACAAACCCCACCAGCTCCAACATCTCAATTCATTCACTCACTCCACAACAAAAATAACCGTAAAAATTCCACAACTCATTCTCTCTCCTCAAATCTTCATCTTCTTTTTCCTCGATCACTCCACCTTCTGTAAGTCAGAGGAGAGAGAAAATGTCAGTTGCATATGCAGTCAGAAGCCATTACAGGAAACTTATCAAGTTAGCTCCATTTTCAGACGAGACTTCAAATCTTCCAAATGGTTTCACTTTTTCTTCTCAATTTCGCTGCAATTTAGCTGTTTTTCGTTTTAATTTTGTTGTTTTTTTTTGTTTGTGAATAATTATAGCAAGACATGGGCGCGTATGACTATAGCTCGAATAAAGTTGTTGCGAAACAAGAGAGAGACGGTTGTGCGGCAGATGAGAAGAGATGTTGCGTTACTTCTTCAATCGGGTCAAGATGCTACTGCTCGTATTCGGGTATTTGTTCTTCTTTTGATTTTGGTCCTAATTTTTTGATTTTTAATTGTTAAGGGTTTTGTTCATTGTTAATTTTTTGAGAGATAAGAGGTTTTGTTATGAATTAGAATGTCTCTTATTTGATGGGTTTGGTTATTGAATTTTTTCCTTCAATAATGCTAAAATGGGTTTTAATTCCTGAAATGTGCCGAAGTTGAAATTAATTCCATGGGTACTGTCCACGTAGGACGGCATGCGAGAAAATTTATTTTCGACAAAGCAAACCGCTACTCAGAGTAGCGGTTAACTTTAAGTTATTTGGAAAGGGTATACGAGGTAAAACCGCTACTGGGGGTAGCGGTTTACCAGGCCAAACCGCTACTCAGAGTAGTGGTTTACTAGGCAAAACCCCTACTCAAAGTAGCGGTTTATTATGGAATGCGTGCTTTCCCCTTCTTTCTTGCATCTGTTAAGTTCCGTAATAAACCGCTACTCTGAGTAGCGGTTTATATGCATGCCTTATAACTTGTCTTAGGGACATAATATAACCGCTATTTGAAGTAGCGGTCAACTTTACATTATTGGTATTAACCGCTACTTGGAGTAGTGGTTTTGCTAAAAAAACAAAATTCTCGTGTGCCGTCCTACGAGGACGGTACCCAGGGAATTAATTTGAACTTAATTAATACCCATTTTAGCATTATTGGAGGAAAAAATTCTTTGGTTATTTGTGGTTTTAAATAAGTTGTATGGTTTAATGGAATAGTAAACTGAGGTTTTGAGGTTATGATTGGTGTGATATGATCAAGAATAAACATGTTTTAGGAGAAATTGGCGAAATTTAGACTTAAATTGCATGCTCAGATCATTGTGTCGAATTTTTTCCCTAGATAATGTCAAATGGAGTTTTAATTCCCACTTTACATCAAACATAAAATTATTTCCCTCCATACCGTCCACGTAGGACAGCACGAAAGAAAGTGGATTTTTTATTTTACTTTGGTAGAACCGCTACTCAAACTAGCGGTTACTTAAAGTAAACCGCTAATCTGAGTAGCGGTTAAAACAAACCGCTACACTGAGTAGCGGTTAATTTCACCCCTCTTGATTTCCATCTTTTCTGCATTCACTTTTCATGCGCGGTGACATTTCAATCATGGGGAAGAAGAAAAGTTGGTGAGTGGACAAGTGGTGCAGACATTTCAATCATGAGGAACATGAAAAGTTGGTGAGTGGACAAGTGGTGCAGTGACATGTAAGATCGATTAATATTTCATGCGTTGTTTGTACCCCAAACAAAACAAAAATGAAGAAGAAAGTTGGTGACAGCTGACAGCATTGTAATATTTCAGTTGTTAACCGCTACTTAAAGTAGCGGTTTTCCCTTCTCAACCGCTACTGGTAGTAGCGGTTTGCCTTACTGTTAATCGCTACTTCTAGTAGCGGTTTGTTTTACCGAAAATAAAAAAAAAAATTCTGACATACTGTATGCAGGGAAATAATTGTAACTTCGGCGCATAGAGGGAATTAAAACTCCCTTTGACATTATCTAGGGAAAAAATGTATGTGTTTGGTTTAAAGTTGATATAGGAGTGTGGTTATCTAAGCTTCATAGAAGAGTGTGATTGGCTGATTGATGTAATTTGACTTTGATGATTAAGTACCGAGAAACTTCTAACTCGGTTGCTGAAAATTCCTTCTACAATTCGAACATCCAGTGGGTTTCTCGTAAAACTCTTATTCTTCAGTTCATGAACGTCCAGTGCGTCATCCGCTGCTGCAGCGTGCCCTAGCAGCTCCACCGCCGCTTCACCACCAGTTCTGCACCACCACCGCCGCACCTCCACCCTCCCTAAACACCTACATTCCTCCTCCACCTCTTCTTAGGTAACTAAAATTTTATAATTTTTATTGTAATCTCATATTTGATGCGGCAGTGCAGGGGATTATTCACAGGGCCAATCCATTGCTGATGGAGATGATTCACAGGGTCAAATTTCTCGCCTTCTGGGTATGTCCACTCTTTTTCCTGGAGATTAGGATTTCAATTAGTTGGAAGACTGTTCATGGCTGGCCTGTGCATAATCATTCTGTGCCGACAATCTTGTAGATTTGTTATTAGTTAGAACAATGTTGTGGAAAACTTTAGAACAATTAAAGAAAGATCCAAAGACATACAACTCTAAGGCTGATCCGTTCTACATTGTTCTAAAGTTTTCCACAACTCTAAGTCTTTGGATCTTTCTTTCTCTTTATAGTATGTGATTGTTGAGGTGCAAAAAGGGCTCTGGCTGTTTTCTAAGTTGTATGATTGATGAACTGTCTCTGATCTTAGCTTTTGCAAACATGCAAAATAACTTCATTTCCTTGATTATTTGGGTGTTTGTGAGGGGCAGGGAGAGGAGCATTAGACGACCATATCGTAACTGCACAGAACTCAAGTAGCTTGTAATTCTGGTTCAGTAACAAATCCTGAATTAGATTCGATCCTATAGAAATAAATATAAGACGAGAACTACCGACTACGTCACGGAATGAGATTAGCGAACATCAAAAATGAATTACGAAACACCAATGTGAGCAAATTGCAATTTTTCTCCATGTCTCTGTTACAATTTTACTCGTTTTAATGTGTGCTTGTTCCATCTAGAACGGGACAGTGGTGGCTTTTTTGTTTGCTGGAGACCCTTCTATCATAATTTGTGTTTACCATAAATGATTTGCAAATTACACTTTAGCATACATGCCCCTGCACCTATTGCTTTATCGCACAAGAACGTGTTTTTGAGCATCAGCTTCAAGTTGTATGTTGGTTTAGGGATAATGTTGTCCTAAATTCATCAGTTTTCCAGGCATATGAGACATGAAGGGTGTTTAAATCTATATGATAATAGTGAATCTGTTTGCTTCGATTTTGTTCTGGAACATGACTATGAGACATAGTATCTCTGTGTTCATTTTACTTTATTGCAAACTGTTTAGATTCTCAGGTTTTTGGTTTCTTATTGCTGCTGTTGTATATATCTAGCATAGAACATGCAGATAATAGAACGAAAAGTTTCATCAGAACACCTTGATGTTGGGTGCTTTTTAGTGAGGTCTGATTAATTTTGACTTGATACTTTGTAATAATATCTAGATGT
Source organism: Beta corolliflora (assembly GCA_947648045.1). NCBI lineage: Eukaryota > Viridiplantae > Streptophyta > Magnoliopsida > Caryophyllales > Amaranthaceae > Beta > Beta corolliflora. The sequence goes on from CANSZD010003177.1 coordinate 34,807, forward strand.
TTAACTTTCATATAGTTGCATCAACTCTCTGAAGATGCTAGTATGAGGACAACAGTTTGGTCTTAACAATTGGACTGGACATGGGCAGATATTGAAAAGTATACAAAACTGTATATTTTTAAAGAAGTATTCAATTTGAGATGTTTTAAATCTGAGAAGTTGTGGCATATAACATCATTTTTTTTTTCTCTTGGAAGCAAATGACCAAGAGTAGTGTTGTGATGGCAAATAGTAGCGTGGTATGGTCATGATTGTGGTAACAATTGCAGTAATACAGAAGCAGGAAAGCAGCATCTTGCAGGTGTTAATGGCATGGTTGATGGCCATCACAAAGCGTGAATGGGCAAATTGGAAAAGATTAAGTCATAATTAAAGAGGTTTGGGACTTTCTTTTCTATAGAATATTTGTTATACTTGGAATATATACTGCTTCGTGCTATTTTGTGAAAAAATATAAGAGGTTCCGAGTATCATTTAAACCCTTTTATAAAAACAATATGGTCTGATACTAGAAATCATGTGCCGCTAGACAGAAGTATCATTTCCTAATGTCTCTGTTTTGGTTGTTGTCACAGCATGATTTGGTGCTATATACTATATATACTTGATTCTACCATTCTAATTCCTTGTGTTCAGATATCTAATTTACTGTGTGCTCTTGGAGATGGCCATCTTCTGAACTTCATATTGAACATGGGTACTAGTGAACTGACCGACAGGAAGAAGGTATCACTGGGTACACAGCCTATTACACTTAGGCCATTCTCCTCCAAGAATGCTACTCATGTATTTGCAGCCTCTGATAGACCAACTGTTATATACAGCAGCAACAAAAAGTTACTTTACAGTAATGTCAACCTTAAGGAAGTCAGTCATATGTGCCCTTTTAATTCAGCGGCTTTCCCTGACAGGTATAGCTGATATTCATACGTTTGTGGTAAATTTATGATTCCTGATCCTGTGATAGAAAGGAGATCGATATTTTGTGAAGAATTGCCTGTCCATTCGTTGTGCGGGTTGATATATTTAAGTAAACATGTGATGCTTCATAGTTTTGTTAGTGATAATGTCATTTTCAAAATTTTCTGGGCAGGATATCTGTGCCAACTTTGTTGTCAGTAAGGGAATGTAATGCCACTGTAAGCACCATGCTGAATTGCTGATTCAGTGATTCTATCTTTGTTGTCGTGTTGACAACTTAAATATAATTGTTGTCTTTGTGATCTGATTTTTCGCTGCTTACAACTTATTAGCTAATTTACGTTCTGCATTTGAAATGAGTGATTTTTATTGACCTTCTCTGTTGTTTTTTCAAAATTGAATTAATGGTGCCATATCACGTATCTAGTCTATGGTGGTTGTGCAAGAGTTATATTGTCTAGCATGAGCTGCGTTTACCTTTTTTCAGTCAAAACAGAGACATTAGGAAATGATACTTCTGTCTAGCGGCACATGATTTCTAGTAGCCCTACATAAGTAGGAATGAGAATTATACTGCTCAATCTAAGTCTGGATTGTGGAACATAACTAGTTCTTATCTTTTTGCTTTAATATGGAAATTGTTGGTGTTTGTGTTTGATTGGTGACAGGGTTTAGCTATTCAGTATTCAGCATGCATGCATGGTGTAAATATTCCTTCTATCATTTTTGATACTAAACTGTGCAATTGCCATGAATTTTCCCCATTCTGACTACAATAGGTGTATTTGATTGGCTGAAGATCATAGGACAATGCTGAATTTTTGCTACTTCACACTAACCCACTTCTGTAATCTTCGTGTTTGTGACATTATCAACTTTCAGACTTCACAGTGTTCTAATATTTGCTTCATTGGTTAAGATAAACTGAAGAAACCATGTTTTGTGCTACTTCTGCATAATGACACATGCCTTTAAAGTACTGTTGCTTAAATTTGGGTGATCCTCTAATCTATTCATGGTATTTGGATGTAGTTGGTGATCTTAACCATTTGATCTCTGCCACCATGAGTGGTGTCACTTGCTGCCTCCGGTTTCCTGGTCAACTCAACTCTAACCTACGCAAGCTCGCTGTCAACTTCATCCCCTCCTAATATTTGCAGATTTGGACTTCCTCTTCCACATGTTATTCTTGCCCGCTATTGCAAAACTTCTTGAAGAGAACTCCTTCTGGGGAAGAACAACAGATTTCTTTATATGCTCTTGTTTGGTGCTACTGTTTTGACCGGAATTGTTCTTGTCGGAAGATGCTAAGTTGAGCTACATTGATAGACATTGTAAAGGATTCTTGTGCTTCAATTGAGCATAATATGCTTAATAAAATGAGTATTGATATATATTATTGAATTTGTATAGATTAATAATGAAAAAATGCAAAAAAAAAAAGAATTTTCTTTTGGTTTTTGGGGTGGTCAACCGCTGCGGTTTTGGGTCAAAACCACAACAGTTAACTTGCTTAACCGCTCCGATTTTCACCCAAAACCGCAGCGGTAAATGATTAACTGATCCGGTTTAGGACCGGATCAGTTAATATTTGGGGACTGCTGCGATTCCAACTGATGCGGCCCAAAACCGTAGCGGTAAGCTGGTTTTAACCGCAGCGGTTGAACTTTTTTCCACTAGTATAATGAACTACTCTTCAATTCCTTGAACTACTTTTAATATTGATCAAACAATTAAATGGACAACAATTTTTTTCTATTTTGGCAATTCAAAATTATTATTGACAACCAAAAATAGTGTACAGAGATACAAAACAAAACAAGCCTAGCAAAACCACAGCCTACACAGAGGCAAACAGCAAAGCACCAGCCACAAAAACAACCAAACAAGCCTACACAGAGGCAAAACTAACATACTAGCAACTAGACTCAGTAAACGAGCGTAATTCTATCTGCTTCAGTGCAGTTACAAGCAACTCGAAAAATGATTTGTTTCACCAGCACTTGAGAAGGAGCACAAGTAGCATTAAAAAGCTTATTGTTCCTTTGTAACCAGACAGCATAAACTATCTCTATAAATAGCATAACATACACTTTGGACTTCCTTCCTTTCCCATGAGCTTTAATGTTTGCTTTTCTATATTCTTCCCAAAAAGTCTTCAGCTGATAATTCATGTTAAACTTATCATGAATAGTCTTCCACACTTCAAACAAAGATAAGAACATTGAAAAAATAAATGCTCGCGTAGATTCATTCTCAGTCCCACACAGCTTACAAGTTAAATTACAGTCAATCTGCCACTTACTAATCTTGTTAGTAGTAGCTAATATGTTCTGTATAGCAAGCCAGAGAATAAATTTACTTTTTGGGCTAGCCTTGTTGTTGCAAACTAGCCTCCTCCATTGGACTTTTTAAAAAGTAACAAGCAACATAAAATAAGCCTTCTTAATATTGAATCTACGATTATGAACAGTAGAATCCCATCCACCAATTTCGTTCAAGATCTCTCTAGAGCCTATAATTTTCCTTAATTGTCAGGACATGCTGCTACTAATAGCAACATGGTGCACAACAGTTCTTCTCAGGTAATAAGCATTGATCCATTGGACTCAAAGCTTACCAGCTCTAAAAGCCAGAGCCTAGAGAAGCTTAAGCACATCAGCTTTATTCCAAATTTCCATATTTATAAAGCTCCAACCACCAGCTACACTAGGATTATAAAAATTACTCCAAGCTATGGGAGCTTTTTAGAGTCTAAAGTTTTACATTTCCAGAGAAACTTCCTGCACACAGACTCAATTGCTCTAATCACCTTCTTGGGGAGTGGGAAAATTTGAGCCTAATAATTCTACATGTTGCTCAAAATACTTCTCACTAGCTGAAGCCTACCTGCATATGAGAGAGCTTTGGCAATCCATCCCTGAGCTCTTTTTAGTGATTTATCAATCAAAATTTTACATTATTGAGAGAAATTCAGCTTCTTTGAGGAGAGAGGAACTCCCAAATATTTAAAAGGAAGCTCCCCTATAGGCAAATTCACAGCTGCTGCTAGATTAGCTGCCTTATTCTCACTAACCCCAGCTATGTAAATATTACTTTTTTCCACACTAGCTTCCAAACCTGAGGCTGAAGAGAATTTATGGAAAGCTGCCATAATCTTAGTGACAGAGCTGATATCAGCTCTAGAAAAGAGGAGTAAATCATCAGCAAACATGAGATGAGTGAGGAACAACCTCTCACATTTGCTGAGATACTCCATGCTTAAGGCAAAAAGGAAAGGAGACAAGGGGTCTCCTTGCCTAAGTCCTTTCTTAGCTTGAAAAGGAGGAGAAGGGATTCCATTCAGTAGAACAAAATAAGAGACTCCCCTCACGCATGCCATAATCCATTTGACAAAGATTGTCGAAAACCCGAGCTCCACTAAAACACTTTCCAAAAAAAAAACCCATTCTACAGAATCATAGGCTTTTTTAATATCCACCTTTATAGCACATCTAGGAGAAATATGGGCCCTAGAATAGCCTTCAATAAGCTTTATAGTCAACAAAATATTATCTGCAATAGATCTCTCAGGAATAAAACCAGCTTGAGAAGGGCTAACAACCTCACTAATAACATGATGGAACCTATGAGTGAGGATTCAACAAGCTATTGGTCTAAAATCCTTAGCATGAAGAGCCTGAGAGACCTTAGGCACCAATGTTATAGTTGTGATATTTATAGGACAATGAATATAAGAAGAGTGAAAAAAACTCCTTAATACATGCATACACATCAACCTTAATGATATCCCAGCACTTCTTGAAAAACACAGCATTTAAACCATCTAGGCCAAGGGCTTTTGTATCATCAATAGAGAATAAAGCCTTATCAATCTCCTCATGTGTAACAGGTTGGTTAAGAGAAGCACAAGCTTCAAAGCTAAACTTCCTCCCTGATCTGATAGTCTTTAAATCAATAACAGGCAGAGAAACAGCATAAGAACCCATCAACCTTTTATAAAAATCAACAATTTCAAGCTGAATATCTTCTCTTTTTGTTAAGAGCTGCCCATTGGAATTCTGAAGCACAGTAATAGCATTTCTTGCCTTCCTAATTTTCACAGCAGTAAAGAAATATTTTGTATTTGAATCACCAAAATTTTATGGACAACAAAATTTAGGTGTTGAGGTTTAGCTCTTTAGAATAATTACATTAGCTAAAATTTCTTTGTAGCCATAAAATTTATGTAAAGTACTATAAATCTACTTTTTAAAAAATTAAACAGCTCAACTTATAGTTTAGTTACTCGGCCCCCTCTAAAAAATAGGTCAAGATCCGCTGCTGGCAGGAATAATGTAAATGTAGGGTCTTCTCTAGCTCGGATGTTTTCAGTGAGCCTAGACTTTATGAGTTAAGGCCAGAGCACAGAACTTACTAAGCTAGCATTAACAACTTCTCTCTATGATCCACGGAGAACAACAGGCAACACTTGGCTGAAGTCTCCACCAAAGACAATGATCTTACCTCCAAAAGACAGAGTTGCATCACACAAGTCTCGAAGCCGCAAATCTAGTGACTCTATATTCTCTTTCCTTGCCATCGAAGCCTCATCCCAAATGATCAAAGTTGCTGCCCTCATCAATGCGGCTAGACTACCCTGTTTAGGAGCATCACAAGCGAATGAAGTATCCAAATCAACTGGTATTTTGAACTGGGAATGTGATGTTCTTCTAGAGAGTATGTTAGATGCAGCGAGACCTGAGGTGCAGTTGGGAGGACTATCTGATTCATCAACCGAACCTCGGCATAAAGTCACTACTACAAAAGCGGGAATATGAAACGCTAGATAGAGAACGATTAAGTATCTTGAGCGTTATCTAGGATTATATAGAACGGTTTTCTTTCGTAAACGTTATGTAAGTGAGACAATATAAAACGCTTATATTAGATAACTGTTTCATTGGTTTTTATCACGGAAAAGAAAATAAGTTCATAAATTTAAGGAAAAATTTCAAAAAACTACCTTTTATAACCAACTTTTTTCAAAAAACTACCTTTTAAAAATTTTCTTTCAAAAAACTACCTTATATAACAAATTCCTTTCAAAATACTACCATTTTACATTTATATTTAATACTAACTGATAAATGACAATCATCGTAGGTGTTGCTGTCTGTGGGGTAGCGAGAAAAGAGGAAATAAACAAGAGGTGAGGAAAGAAAAGCAATTAATTGGTGATTCAATTATTGTGATTTAACCTCTTTAATGGTAAAATGGTAGTATATTGAAAGAAATTTGTCATATAAGGTAGTCTTTCGAAAGAAAATTTTTAAAAGGTAGTTTTTTGAAAAAATTTGATTATAAAAGGTAGTTTTATGAAATTTTCCCTAAATTTAATAAGAAATAAGGAATACAAAGCGGTGAATTATTTATCAACCAACCGTTCTCCATAATTTGTCAACATGAATCATATACTCCTGTTTAAATTTTGAAAATCCCGCTACTATACAAGTTCCCTTTCTCTATAAACTAAACCCTAACCCATCAATCTTCCCTCCTTTTATCACGCCAACATATCCCTCCTTTCCTCCATCTCTTCAGATCTAAACTAATTTTTAGGCGCAAGTTGAGAGATAGAGTTGTTGATTTAAAAATTTGTCTTATGTGCTCGTTGGCTCTCTTGCTTCAGCAACAAATTAAATGCCCCTTAAATCTTCATCGATGGCGCAGAAATCACTTGTCCAGACTCCTGGGTTAGTTTCCATCTAAGATTTCACTCGTTCAGGCGCAAAGTCTCCTCATAATGCCCGCAACAAAGCAACAACGAAGCAGAGAGCATACAAGGTAAAACAGAGAGAGGGAGAAAGAAAGAGGGAGTTATATTAGGCAACATATAGAGAGATTGATTTGTTTAAAGCGAAGGAAGATATTGAGTGAAAGTGACGAGTTTTTATTAACTTCCAAGCTGTAGTTTCCATTTAAAGGAGTGAGATCTGGCAATATCTCACCACTAACCACAAGAAAAAAAAAACAATTTTGATCTTTGTCTTCTATTTTTCTGCATAGTTTGTTAATTTCGTCGAATGTGCTAGATTTCTATCATTAATTGCGTCCAATTTTTCAATCTCCTCTATCAATCTTTACGATCGTGGTTGTTGCAGTGCTGGTGATTACGGGTGGACGGGTGGTAATGGGGTGGTTTGCGCCGTCGGGGATATTTTTGGGAGTTAGATTTTGATTGTTGTGTAGTGTGATGATTTTTGATTTTGATTGTTGATATTATTAATTAACTATTGTAAGTAGTAATTTGTAAAATTATTATATATGAGTATATATAATTTTATTGTTGTGAAATGTATTTGGTCGGCTGTAATGTACTACTAATTTGTTAATTAATGTTAATAACGTACAACTGTTGAAATGAGAAATTTTTGAGTCCTTTTTAATTTATTTTTTTGATTATTTGCTATGCAAATTTCAGGTAGTTACAAATATAAATTCATTGTTTTTAATTATTATTTTTTTGGAGAAATCAGAATAGAGAACGGTGGTCTACAATAATAGTTCTTTATGCTAAAGGAATATATAATTGTCATGTATGGTAACTGTTTTCTATTCATTTCTTATTTTTTATTATAGGGAGGGAAAAGAGAACGGTCCTTAGAGACACGCGTTTTCTTTGATAGGGTAAACAAAACGCCTCCGAGGCATGTTTTGTAAGCTTTATAGAGCGCTTAGCTGAAGAACGCTCCTTAGGCGTTTTATAAGGCCTATTTCAACAGTTCTCTTTGCCCTTTTTTTTGTAGTAGTGAGTGCATTATATAAGAACGTCTTTCCAATTCCACCAGGGCCATCTATGAACAATGCACAAGGTTTGCCTTGTTTGACATGGTGGATTATTACATCAAAGGCTTCTTAATGTGCCGAGTTTAGCTTGCCACGACAGTCAATGCAATCTTGGGGTATGGGTGCATCTAGTGCATTGGCAATATCCTTTGTTCTCTGCAATTCATCATCTTCAGAACTTCTAAGTGTTCCAAGCCAAATGTTTTTGAAGCGATTTGCCCATTGCTTCCAAATATTGCTCGAATGCTCTAGTCGTTAGTCGTTAGCCGCTTAACCTTCTTTGGAAATCTTGGGAATGCGTGACGAAAATCTTGAAGGTCACTTGGTTGGCAAAAAATCAGCACACTCGAAAAAAGACGCCAGTGAGCAGAAGGAATTTGCACTTCACATGCCTCAGCTAAGCATTTATCAACTGCATATCTTCCTCTAGCAACCTGAGTTTAATAGATGCTTCTTGAAAGGTTGCGCATCTATAGACGTCAACTGTTAAGAGGTCTTCAAATGACTTCGGCCCGCGTACATGTAGAAGCAACAACCTCAAGAAATATCTTTCTCCTTCAGTTGGAGCCGCAAATGCAAGCCTACCAATAACAACCACCTTATTAATCCTCTTTAGCCACTCCTTTGAAGAAGCATTCCACCTATAGTGTTCTAAAAATTCCCCATATAAAGAACCTGGTTCACCTATAATTGCTGCATTGGCTCTAAAAAAAGCCTTCAGAGGAGTTCGCGAGCATTTGTCATTTGAAAAGACGTTATCAAATTTCTAATGAGGCATGACCTGAATTGTTAGCATATTAGGTAAATGCACTAGGAGTAGCATCACAGTCGGGTGCAATTCAAAAAGATCGAATCCAAAAATCTGCCATGGAGCTTCACAAGTTGAAACCCACCTCTCCGGCGATAGTGCTCTATCTCATCAGCAGTGTTTATCTCACCATTTCGTACTTTATTCAAGGATATTTTGTCATGGCCTTTGTAAACGTACTTATACAAGTACTTCACTGCCTTGATTGTGGAACATACGTCAATTTTTAGTTGACAGTTAAATATTGATAAGAGATAAGGGTTATATGCTATTGCCCATCTGTTATCCAATGTTACTTTGCATATGGAAGTGTTGTCTCCAATGTCCCGCCTTCTGTATAGTGGATAACTATCACCATTATTTGTCGTGTCACTGCATAATTATTTTGGGTATCCCACATACACCATGCGCCATGTGTTTCAGAATAATCTTCCTAAGGGTAGGGTTATCTAGTGGAGGGATCTCAGCACAAATAAACATATTTAAGTTATTAGCTAAAGTCCTTGTTTCTACCATCATTAGCTCTAAAATATGTTTTTTGTAACATAAGTCTCTAAAAGAAGTGCTAATATTATTAGCTCACCTATCAAAGTCCGCTCGACATTTGATCTTGAAAGCGAGATTTAGAATGATGAGCATGTGAGCATGTGAGCATACGGGAGACCCTACTTTTGAAATTCAACAATAGAAACAATTTCAGCAACATCTCCAAACACATGTTTTCCATAATTTGTTTCTTAAGTGCGAGCAGCTTTCACGGAAAATCCTTGCAACCAAATCTGAGCGATGTTGTGCTTCTTCTCGAGCAGCCAATTCATGTTTAATTTCTTTACATTGCATGTGATGTGCATGTGAAATGGTCATTATGTAGTTTCCTAGTTCTGTTAGGATTCTATGTAATTTAGGTGTTTTAATTCCTTTTTTGTTAAGAGTTTCATTTGCATTAGGACTTTAATTTACTTAGCCGTGTGATTTACATAGCTTAGGCGTGTGGTTGTGATAAGTTTAGTTTGTTATTTTTGTTTATCCTTTATGCTTTATTAGTTCTAGTTGATTTAGGTTTCTTTGTAATCTATATATTGCCATTCGACCATCTTAATAAAGTATAGAGCTTAACTAACTATATGTTTTTTTGTAAGGTATAGAGCTTTGTGTCCCAAGGCATAACCACCATTGGTAGGAGTATCAGTGTGCTATAACATTCATGCTTAACTAACTCTGGGCCTCCAGGTAGTAGACGTTTTTTTAGATAGCGTCAACTTTAGTTTACAATATTGCATTTACTATTTACTCTTTTAACAAGGTCTTATATGGTCTACGGTGAAAAATCCATCATCATAAGCAATTGTACTTTCCAGATTTAAGTTACATATAGATTAATTACAACCACTCTTATTTATATCCACCTACTAAACATGGTGTTATAGTATTTCTAGTGCTAATTTGCTATAAACTGCAATACATATGTCATAAGAGTACACATAATCCTTCATGAGCTATAGACAAAGCGCAAAAACATTAAACTATTATGAAAATGATATACCTTCTCAACAAAATCATCTCCGATAACATATTTGTTGAGGCTATCGAATCAGTAAATGAGAAACTCCACTTGAAGAATCCATCACCACAAATGAACTCCCTGGTGAACAAGATTCCTGGTTATTGGCATAATCTCCAGTAAATTAACTATATATATGTATTCATATTTTTAAAAGGCAAGTAAAAAAATAGAAGCTGCAAAGCATTAGATTTTTCCATTGTATCAGAAAAGACCATTGCCTTACAAGATGAGTAACAAAATTAAACATAGGATACTTGATAATCATATTTAAAAGGAGAAAGAGTACGAGTAAACTTCAAAAGTAGTGACATTTCATTAGTCTTGAAGGAATACATACTAGTTTACAAGACGTAAGCAAAACAAAGCTATAACATTGTGATGGCAAAGCTAGATAACATAGAGGGCAAAATATCACAACTGCTAGAGTAAATGGCAAATAGTTAATGTCGCTTTTCATAACAAGAACTTACTACATGGCGGCATAATGTTAGTACTCTAACAGGATGGGAGGGGCCTCTATAGCCTAACCACGATAAAAGGCAACTACGTGGGTGCAAAAGGCTAACTCCTAATAGGTCGAGAGCGTCCTATACAGCCTACACAAACTTGGAACGCTTGAAAACAGTATCAAGTTTTGGTAGAGTCGAGAAGTAAAGTGGAAGTTCAATTTCAGAGGCAGCAACAACAGATGGCCTTGCAATAGTTAGATATGCCTTGCATTTTTCAGAGGGAGTGGAGGATATATAATGGAGGGTATCTGGAATGCAACACCTTGGGGAGTGAGACAATCCTACTCTACAAGAAGCAAAGAGGGTTCAAGATCTTCTTTGAGCCCCATAACACGTTCCTTCTAAGTCAAATAGTGTTCCCTTGCAAGGGTGCACAAAATAGCATCAAATTTAGAAGTCGTAGGCCTGTAGTTTGCATCGATAATTTCGAAGTTGTAAACACCCAGCAGGTAGAAAAGTGCTTTTTTTGCAAGGTTATGTTTTGCAGCAATAAGAGTACAACAGCAATCACCAAAGGCGCATTCAAAGCAAAATTCATGCTTTGGGGTGTCACTTTGAGCCTGGAAGTATATTGGTCAGGGATGTCCTCGATCGTCTCAATAGGAGTGCATCGAATAGCAATTGATCTAAAAACAACCCACAATATTGACATGAAACCAACCGACGCATACTTGCCAGCACCACAATCATTATCAGACAAGGCTGCATGGAAAGAAAGCTTTGGTAGGCCTTTCTCCACACGGTCTAATTCTACCCGCTTTAGGTTAAACAAGGCAGCACATTATCCAATCATTTGCCTCTTAATAGACGTTACATCTTCAACATACACTTCATATATCTTCATAAGATCACATACAGCTTTTTGTGCGGCCTTTTAACACGAATGTTCCACCTTCCCAGCCTCCCCACCGATGTAAGTGTAGGCAATTGGACCAGAGTCTGCCTTAACAGGCACACATACTTTGTTCTTAGAAGCATCTACAAACTGATACACCAGATCAGAAAAATGCAGCACTGCGGTAATTTGCTACAATAAAGGGTGCAAAGGGATCACTACTTGTGTAGGTACTGGATTTATAACTTGTAACGGTGCAAAGTCTTAGTATTGTTTTGACAAGAGGGTGGGATAGAGGGAAACTAAGGCATTATATTCCTATGCAAACAAACAACAGACTCTACCTATAATGATAGATCGTAAACCAACATCCTAGCTAATAACATGAAACGACAGGGAAGTCAAAAAATGTATAAACAAAACAGGATGTTTAACCATCAGAGAAGCTATAAAAAAGTAAATAAGAACAACAATACCCAAAACATATTGGTTTCAGGGATGTTTATGACAAGTTGGATCTATGGTGACGCAGTAGAACTTTTAGGGTGAAGTAATATCAACTATTGTCATAGTCAAACGTGGGTGTGAAGACTAAAATAATATGAGCAGGAAAGGATAAAATACACACAGAGAATATCAGGGAGAATGTTGCATTCCCAAAGTTGATTGTGCCTTTACACCCTAGCTGAATATATAAGCAACCTAGTACGGCAGTAATATACTAGATGACAAAATAGCTAAAACAGTAGGAAATTGCCTAGAAAGGTACATAGGAAAATAGTAGGAAATTACCTAGAGTGACAGTACCAAAATATCCCTTACACCTCACTACATTACAACTAGGTAACTAAGCTAAGAAAAGTATCAGCTGGGTTGGGCTGATGACAAGGCCCTGATAGAATATTGATGATGTATTTCCAACACTCCCCCTCAAGATGAGAGTGAAGAGTGAGGCTGAACTCCCATCTTGTAGAGAAGTTGTTGATGCTTAGCAATAGGGAGACTATTTGTGAGGATGTCTGCTAGTTGCTCATGAATGGAGATGTAGGCAGGTTCAATGACCTATTGAGCTACATTGTCCCTCACAAAATGACAGTCCACCTCCACATTTTTGGTCTTTTCATGGTGGACAGGATTCACAGCAATAGATAATGCAGCCTGATTATCACACCTGAGAGTGACTAGATCATGGAACTTGATCCCTAGTTCCTTCAAAAGGTGAGTGAGCCACACAACCTCACATGTGGTAAGAGCCATGGCTCTGTATTCAGCCTCGGCAGTAAAGCATGCCACAACATTTTGTTTTTTAGTTTTCCAAGAGATGGGTGACTTTCCAAGTAGTACACAGAAGCCAGTGGTTGATTTTCTTGAAATGGGGCATCTAGCCCAATCACTGTCTGAGTATGCAGTGAGTATAGCTGCAGAGTTGGAAGCAAGCAATATACCCTGAGCTGTAGAAGTTTTTGGGAACCTTAATACCCTCTTTGCAGCCTGCATATGCACAATGGTGGGGTTGTGCATGAATTGGCTTAGAGTGTGAACTGTGTAGGCTATATCAGGCCTGGTGATTGTGAGATAGATTAACTTGCCAATGAGATGTTGATAGATGGATGGATCAGGGAGAGGATCACCTGAGTCAAGTATGAGTTTCACATGAGGGTCCATAGGTAGTTTGAGCCCCTTTACATTCACCATGTTGAATTATTTCAAGAGATCAAGGACATATTTCTTTTGAGACAAGAAAATGCCTTGTTTAGTTCTATCAACCTCTATGCCCAAAAAAATATCTGATGTTACCCAGATCTTTCATGTGAAACTGAGTATTCAGAAATTGTTTCACATCATGGATGAGAGCCTCATTGTTACCAGCCAAGAGAAGATCATCTACATAGGCAAGGACACTAACAAAAGATTGTTGTGTTTGCTTGGTGAACAAAGAGTAGTCAGCCCTTGATTGAGTGAAACCATAGGCTTTCAAGGCAGTGGACAGTTTGGCAAACCACTGTCTTGGTGCCTGTTTTAATCCATACAAGGATTTCTGAAGTTTACACACTTGATCATGTGAGACATGCTCCCCCTGTCCCTTAGTGATAGGAATACCATGTCCTGCATAGCCAGGTGGGGTTTGCATATACACATCCTCTTCAAGACTTCCATGCAAAAATGCATTCTTCACATCCATTTGGCACACTTTCCATCCCTTCAAAGCTGCAACTGCAAGTAAAGATCTCATTGTAGTAAGTTTGGCCACTGGAGCAAATGTTTGCTCATAATCTATCCCTTTCCTTTGTATGTTTCCAAGCACCACCAGCCTTGCTTTTTCTCTGTCTACAGAACCATCAGGGTTAAACTTGGTTTTATAAAGCCATTTACATCCTATGGCCTTTTTCCCAGGGGGCAACTTAATGAGGGTCCAGGTGTTGTTGCTTTCTAAGGCTTTCAATTCCTCATTCATGGCATCTACCCACTTGTCTTCTTGGACAGCAGTTTTGAACTGTGTAGGATCAACAACTGTTACAACCTGATTCACAAAGGTTGTAAAAGCATGGGAAGCCTCAGTTTGACCCACACTAGTCAAGGCAGCAGGCTCAGGTTGCTGTGTTCCCTGCTTGAGTTGAGTTACATACTCAGACAACCACTCTAGTTTTGTGACTCTGGTTGATCTTATGAGTGCTGGACCTGGTAGAGGAGTAATATGCCTCTCAGGTGGAGGAGTTGGTACTTTTTCAGGTTCAGGGGATGTAGGTTCATTTTGTGTAGTGGCAATAGGCTCAGGTGCAAGTGGTTCTTGTTCATTTTCAAGATCGATGTCTGTTGAGAGATCACAGTCAGGATAGATGTTTGTAGGAGCAGGTGGATTTGTGGTGTTAGGCATAGGTGTGGGTATAGGTTGAAGATAGTGAGGATTAGTGTGTTTGTTCTATGGGAAAACATTTTCCACAAACTTCACATCTCTTGAGATGAAAATTTGATGGTTGGTCAAATTTAGCAACTTGTATCCTTTCTTGTCATTAGGATACCCTAGGAATATGCAAGGCACACCCCTTGAGACAAACTTGTCTTTGTCTCTCACTGGATTGCTAGCAAATGCTAAGCATCCAAAGGTTTTAATGTTGTTATATGTGGGTTTTTTCTTAAACAACCTTTCATAAGGTGTCACATTTCCAATGACAGCACTAGGTAGTCTGTTGATCAAGTATACAGAGGTCAAACACAATCTCCCCAAAAGGTTAAAGGTAACCCAACCTGAAGTCTGAGAGCCCTTGCAATTTCAAGCACATTTTTGTGCTTTCTTTCAACTCTCTCATTCTGCTGTGGCCTGTCAACACAGCTAGTTTGGTGAACAATGCCCTTTTTTGCAAAAAAATCTCTACATGGGCCATCATCAAACTCCAGGGCATTATCTGACCTGATAGTTTTGATGGTTTTCCCAAAGTGATTTTCAGCAAAGTTATTAAATAGCTTGATTATTTCCAAGCTTTCAGACTTGAGCTTTAGCAAGTATACGCAAGTTGCCCTTGTATAATCATCAACCAAGGTCATAAAGTACCTGTGTCAGTTTCTGGTACTTACTTTGTAAGGACCCCATATATCTAGATGTATTAAATCAAATGGCTCATTAGCAATGGATTCAGATGTAGTGTAGGAAAGCTTTGTAAATTTAGCCATAGGACATGTCAAACACACACACTTTGATTGATCAAAATTGCTAGATATACAGCCTATCATCTTCAATTTTTTTAGTGGTGCATGTCCTAGTCTATTGTGCCATAGAGCATAGTTTTCTTCTCTACTAGTTACATGATTGACATTTTTTGCATTCAACCCTACTTTGTCAATCAAACTTTCTTGGATTTTTTAACAAGAATAATACAAACTTTTGCCCGTTCTCTCGCAATAATACAAACTTTTGATTATTTTGTAATAATACAAACTTTTGATCAAAATTCCTCCAGTAGGACAATACCGGTTTTTAACTTGTTGTAGGAGGTAACTGGCTGAGGTGGTTCAGGTGGGTGGGGGTTGGGGGAGGGGGGACAAAGAAGAAAGATCATTTTGTAATTTTTTTGATATTTTTTGCCGGTTATAAGTCAACTTGACCTACTGGAGGAATTTTGATGTAAAGTTTGTATTATTAAAAAATAATCAAAAGTTTGTATTTGCGAGAGAACAGGCAAAAGTTTGTATTATTCCTGTTAAAAAATCCAACTTTCTTTTCCTACTTTCTTCTCTGCATCTTCCTTTTCTTCTTCTCTCAGAGCCAAACACCTCTTCTCTGCATCAGCCAACATCTGCTCAGTTGGTACTTCTATCAAGAAGTATAGTCTATTCTGAGCTCTTCCAACCCCCTTAACTTTCTGAGTTTGAGAGTCCTGAATCACACAAATGTTATAAAAGAATCTTACACTACACTTGTTATGCTGTATCAGCTTGTTTACAGACAACAAGTTGTGTTTAAAATCAGGTACACAGAACACATCTTTCAAAATCAGTCCATTTTTCAACTTAATATCACCAGTGTGAGAGATATGCACAGCACTTCCATTTGGCAAGTTAATACCAGGTTTTTTGTGAGTTTTCACAATATTATTCAGCAATTTTACATCACTCACCATATGATCAGACGCTCCTGTGTCTATTACCCAATTTTTCAAATAAACAACAGCAGAACAACAAGTTATCATGCCTGTAAAGCTTGCATCAATCTCTTCCTCATTTTCTGAGCCAAGCTTGGAGCTGGAGGGTATGAGTTTCAGCTGTTGAGCAATCTGTTGTGAAGTGAGCATGTGTGTTCTCCACTCCTTCTGCTTGAGCATTTCCAGCAAACCTTTGCCCATAGTTTCTATTCTTGCTCCATTTGTTTCCATCTCCAGTCCTTCCTTCATCTCTTCCTGAGTTTCTCACTTCTTTCTTATACTTAGAACGACCCTTAGGATAACCCACAATAGTCCAACAAACCTCTGCTCTATAATTTTTCTTCCCACAAGCAGTGCATACTTTCACTTGTTGTCCCATGCTATACATAGCAGAAGACTCAATACTCAACTTAGAGATGTCCGGGATATCTCTCTGCATTTCTTCTTGTTGAAGAGATGCACACACAGTTTCAACACTTGGTAAAGGTGCTTGCATCAGGAACTGACTTCTTTGTGCTCCATAACCTTCATGAAGGCCATTCAGAAACTGGAAGAGCCTTTGCTCCTCCTTTTGAGCATTCAAAGCCCTCACAAACTTATTCACTTCAGGTGTCATCTCTGTGATAGGTGGTAAAATGTTGGGGGAATCTTGTTCCTCCCACAGCCCCTTCATCACAATGTAGTACTCATGGATTTTTGACTCATTTTGTTTTGTTTCATACAAATCTTTTTCAAGTTTGTATTTCCTTGATCCATTAGTAACATTACACATGGATTCAAGGTGTTTCCACACTTCCTTGGCAGTGTTGTAATACAGAATGGTTTTTTTGATCTGCTTAGACACAAAAGCATGGATCCAGGCTATGACCATGTTGTTACATGTGTCCCACTGATCTGCTTTTGCTGAGTCTTCAGTATCTTTCTTCACCACTCCAATAACGAACCCCAACTTTCTCTTTGCTGCAAGGGAGATCTCCATGGACCTGCGCCATCCTCTGTAGTCACCAGAACCTTGAAGTTTCTCTACTGACAAAGAGTTTGGGTTTTCAGAAGGGTGTAGATACAAGGGATGTTGTATATCAGACAAGCTGATTTTTTCTTTTGCCATTGTGATGTTTTCAGAAGAACAACTACAATTTCAGAACTGAGGTTTAATCAAAGATTTAATCTTTGTTTTGCAAATTCACATATTTTTCTTTTGTGTGTGTTTTTATCAACAACGAAGTTCTGATACCATGAAGACTAAAATAATATGAGCAGGAAAGGATAAAATACACACAGAGAATATCAGGGAGAATGTTGCATTCCCAAAGTTGATTGTGCCTTTACACCCTTGCTGAATATATAAGCAACCTAGTACAGCAGTAATATACTAGATGATAAAATAGCTAAAAAATAGTAGGAAATTGCTTCATAAGGTACATAGGAAAATAGTAGGAAATTACTTAGAGTGACAGTACCAATATATCCCTTACACCTCACTACATTACAGCTAGGTAACTAGGCTAAGAAAAGTATCAGCTGGGCTGGGGTGATGACAAGGCCCTGATAGAATATTGATGATGTATTTCCAACAGGGTGTGCTTTGTATTTAACTTTTTTTTTAAAGCAAATGAAGATCCAAATCTACATTTGTATATGTACTTCAATGTATTGTTTCTAAGGCGTATTAGCGTCCCATTCATTTACCAATGCATAATCCACAAATCATTTAAGCATGATCTATCTAAGAGTACATACTTGCTTCAAGATTTATGTAGTGTGTGTGCTAGCTCAAAAGGGCGTTCAGCTTCCAATAAGATCAACCAAGCTTATTTCCCTTGTATTATCTATGGTAATTGATATGGTTATTAGCTCTGGTTTAAGGCACGAACCCATGTCCTTTTTCCCGTTTACATTGTTAGTCTTTAATTGCCCTTGAAATTAAGAGTTGGCCAATCTCTACCCATGAATCATGACACTAATATGCCATGGATATCTATCATAGCTACAAAACTACTACGATACTGCTAGTTAGCATTTAAATTTGTAGATAAGTACAATTCATTATTCTAGTACCATTAACCCCTTTTTTAGCCCTTGCTATATTTTTCTAAAGAAACATGAAAAACATCTAATAAAAACGGTCTTACAAAAGCTGTACAAGATAAGTATCAAAATGAACAAGGAACTCTAGCATTTATAAGCCGTGTTTCAAATATTCCAAAGGCACATATACCAGTTAAAGCATCCACTATTTATATCACACCCCACCAACCCCCCTATAAAATTCAAAAAAGTCGCATACAAAAGACTAACACACATACATATATATGTAAGAGAAGAGCAATTGTATAGCTGCAAAAGAAATAAGAACACAAATTGTTACATTTCATTATAAAGCACACTTCAGATCGGGAGCACAAAGTATAAAAGCCTACTGATGTGGAAGAACATTAGTAAAACAGAATAAATGGGCATTACAAAAGTCAAGGGAGCATGAGTAATAACTTCCAAAGCATAAGATCAGACAAACTGCCTAGATGTACATTACAAACAATCCAAAGTGGTCTATCTAATCTTTGTTTTACATTCATGCACCAAAAGCATTAGATGCACTTACAAAAATGACATTAATATCAACTGTGACATTTCCTTTTAGAGGAGGCTTCAAATCAGCAAAAAATACTTTAAACAGTGGAAGAAAAGTAGCAAAAGACAATAAATGTACATCTAATAAGACAAAGGAACATGAGTGCAAAAAGGCTAAATTTTCCGGATCCAAGGGAAGATAGTTAAGATCAGTAAGATTTGATTGTTATTATAGGAGTAGCACCATGTTTAGGAAGATAATTAAGTTAATTGAGTTCCGACAATTAAGAGAGTTAACAGCAGCAACAATTATTTTTCATGACAGTAAAACTGCTCAGACTAAATGACAACTTCTAACAATCACAGCAATTATCCTGATTAATAACCTTAAGTAACACCCCAAAGGTGTTACTTAAAGTACTTAAATGTGTTACAATAGATAATAGGTAACACTTTTTGGGTGTTACATCTGTCCGTGTTATCTATGCTCTTAGGTAACACTTTTGAAAACTTATAGTAACACTTGAACAAATGTTACTTAAAATTCGCATATGTAACACTTTTAAATATATACCTATTGTTACACTTTTAAAGTGTTACCTGAAATTCTTATGTAACACTTTTCATATCATTAGTAATATTTTATAGTGTTACAATTAACCTATGGTAACACTTTATTCAACATTATGTATCACTTTTTACCATCTCATGTAACATCTCATGCATTATTAGTTAACACTTTTTTCCATCTCCAATAGCACCTTGTGGGTAATTAGATAATACTTTTCTTTATTAGGCGTGTGTAAAATGAAAAATGTTATCAAACTATTAAAATTAATATAATGATATAGTTTTGTACACCTACTAGTGATATTTCCAAAGATGAACTAATAAACAATATTCTATATAGAATCAAAATCAACCAGCAAGCAACATATTTATATGTAATCTGAAACTAGCATGCAGTTTTCATCTTCTCTCATCTCTCCATATGCATGCATGTTGTATAAGTCTCTTCTCCCCCTTCTGTCATCTCTCCATATGCATGCATTTTCCTAATGGCCTCAATATCATGAGTTGCTACTCCAATTCTTCATCTTGATTATGTTGATCCTACAAATGAAAAATATTAAAGGTGAGATCTTCAACAACAATATTATCTACTCATAAACAAAGAAAGCAAACATATTAGTAAGAAAAAAATTGTTAGAATATATCTTGTATATATTATGTATCTCTCTTATTTAGTTAGTAAATATTTAGTTTCCTTAGTTATAGCATATTAGTTGGCTGATTGTAGCCTAACTGATCTGATACTTTGTGTATATAACGTTGACTTCTCAATGAAATAGTCACGGAATTCATTTCCTTTATGGTATCAGCTTTTTCGATCCTTCTTCAACCCTAGCCTCTTATCTTCTTCTTCTTTCTTTCTACCTCATTCTCAACCTCCATGGCCGACTCCCAAAAATTCCATCCTGCCCTCACCATCACCAACGTGAAGTCCCTTGTCCCTGTCACGTTGGATAACGAGCAGAGCATGTACCATTCTTGGGCTGCCTTATTCACTAATCTCGCTAGGGTCCACGATCTCTATGATCACCTGGTTCCACCCACGGAGGAGACCGCCAAGGCTGCTTATGCCAAGGCAAAGTCCGATGATCCAGCGTTGTGGAAACGCCTTGATGCCGCAGTGCTTCAATGGATTTACGGTACGCTATCTCCCGACCTTCTTCATGCTATTTTAAAGCGTGATGACACTGCCGAGGCGGCATGGAAACGTCTTGAATCTTTATTCCAGGACAACAAAGCTTCTCGTGCTACCCATCTCGAAGAAGATTTTACCAACGCTGCTTTTGAAGATTTTACTTCCATTGACAACTACTGTAATTATCTTCAATCCCTTGCGGATAGACTTGCCGACGTCGATGCTCCGGTATCAAATAGCAGGTTGGTGCTACGGCTCACCGGATCTCTTCCGGAAACTTTTAGTGGTACTGTGGATTTTATCCAAAACCGGGAGCCGCTACCATCCTTTGACGGTTGTCGTTCACGGTGAAGATGGCGGAGCGTACAATTAACGCCCGTACCGCTCGTGAATGCGGTAGCACAAGGACCCGCACTAGTGCAGCCATGGTGGCAGCATCACCTGATTCCTCTTCGTCTGCTCCCAAACGCAACAACAACAACAATTACAAAGGACGCAATAACCACAAAAATAAAGGGAAAGGAAGAGGGTCTGGTCAGCAAGGTGGGGCCCACGGTGGTCGGGCCTAGTCGCAACGGCCGGCCCCGTCAGCAGGCCCAATCTCAGTGGCCCCAATGGTCGCCTGGTTGGGGAGGGTGGACGATTCCACCATGTCCTTTCCCTGCCTATTCATGGCAGCCACGACCAAATTACTCGGCCCAAAGGCCCCCTACTGGGCCTGGTGTGCTTGGGCCTAGACCACAAGCATTCACTGCTATGGATCCTTCATTAGCTCCACCTCCTGCTAGTTACATGCCAACTGACATTGAAGCCGCTATGCACGCTTTTTCAATCTCTCAACCTGATGGCAACTACTACATGGATACCGGTGCAACTTCTCACATGACGGCGGATCCAGGTATTCTCTCTTCTTATTTCACTTCAAGCACTAAAAATCATAACATTGTTGTTGGTAATGGTCATTTAATTCCCGTTGTTGGTCACGGTAGCACTACTTTACCCCCACCTCATCCTCCTCTTATTCTTCAACATGTGTTACATGCCCCTAAACTTATTAAAAATCTGATTTCGGTTCGGAAATTTACCACTGACAATATGGTTTCTATTTCCTTTGACCCTTTTGGCTTCTCTGTTAATGACTTACAGACGGGGACCAGACTAATGAGATGTGACAGTGTTGGGGACCTATATCCTCTCTTCTCAACTCCACAAGCCACTTCCTCAAATCATTCAGCTTTTGCTACCATGTCTCATGATCTTTGGCACAATCGTTTAGGACATCCTGGCGATGCTATCATCAATACTCTGCGTAGTAATAACTTTATTGATTGTAATAAGGCTTGTAAATCTTTTTGCTCATCTTGTCCCCTTGGGAAACATGCTAAACTTCCTTTTTATGATTCTTTGTCTTATACTTTCATGCCGTTTGATATTATTCATAGTGATCGTTGGACTTCCCCTGTTGCCAGCTCTTCCGGACACCGTTATTATGTTCTTTTTCTTGATGACTATAGCAAATTTTTATGGACTTTTCCCATTGCAAAAAAATCTCAGGTCAAACAATTGTTTCTATCATTCTATGCTTTAGTCAAGACTCAATTTGAACGCCATATAAAAACTTTCCAATGTGACAATGGGACGGAATATGTTAATGGCACTCTTGAACAGTTCTTTGATCACCATGGCTTGCTCTATCGCCTTTCCTGCCCTCATACATCCCCTCAAAACGGCAAGGCCGAAAGGCATATCAAATCCATCAATAATATCATTCGCACTATTCTCTCTCATGCATCTATGCCATTATCCTTTTGGCATCATGCTCTTTCCATGGCCACATATCTCCTCAACATCTTGCCCTCCAAAGTATTAAATTACTCATCCCCCGCCCAAATCCTCTATCAAAGTGACCCTTCGTATTCTGATTTACGTGTTTTTGGATGTCTATGTTTCCCCTTATTTCCCTCTACTACCATTCATAAATTACAAGCACGCTCTACCCCTTGTGCTTATCTTGGTCCGGCACCCAATCATCGTGGCTACAAATGCTATGAGATGTCGAGTGGTAAAATCATAATTTGCCGCCATGTACGTTTTGTTGAGACTGAATTCCCATTTTCTAACGTTCACAAAACAACTCCCACAGATTATGATTACTTGAGTGATGATATTCATCCTTCTCTCATGAATTTCATTCCTCACCAACTCACTCCACAAACGGCCCAGCCTGCTCAAACATCTCCGCCCCATTCGTTCTCCTCTGGGCCGCAATCTCACACGGGTCCAGACCGTGAGCTCTCCCCTCCAGCTACCCGCTCTTCCCCTCTTCCTTCTGGGCCGCAGTCTCACACGGGCCCAGACCCTGCTCACGCCTCTCCCCGTGTCTCCATTCTCAATTCTCACTTGGGCCCGCGCCCCATGCAGCCCAGTACTCCCTCTGCACCCGTGAACTCTTCTCCTTTGCCCAGCCCAGTTCACCGTGTAGCCCACATTTCTCCTTCTCCCATCATTCAGAGCCCGCAAAGACCAGCTACTCCCGTGTCCCACCGCATGACCACTCGTGCAGTCAATGGCATATATAAACCCAATCCCAAATACCACTCCAACCTTCATGTCTCCACCACTACGGATATTTCTCCTATCCCGAAAAATCCTATTAGTGCGATCCGTGATCAAAATTGGAAGAATGCAATGTTGGATGAATTTAATGCTTTAATTGACAATAAGACTTGGGAACTAGTGCCTCGACCTCCTAATGTGAATGTTATCCGGTCTATGTGGATTTTTCGTCATAAACACAAATCTGACGGTTCCTTTGAGCGTTATAAAGCTCGTCTTGTAGGTGATGGGAAAACTCAGCAGCAGGGCATTGATTGTGACAAAACATTTAGCCCGGTGGTCAAACAAGCCACCATTAGAGCTGTTCTCAGCATTGCTCTTTCCAAATCTTGGTCCATTCATCAAATGGACGTCAAGAATGCTTTCTTGCATGGTCATCTCAATGAAACAGTCTATATGCATCAACCCATGGGTTTTCGCAACAAAACTTATCCTGATCATGTTTGTCTACTAAAGAAATCTTTGTACGGCTTAAAACAGGCTCCTGGTACAAAAGATTTGCTGATTTTGTTGCTACCATTGGTTTTTCACACAGTACGTCCGATCACTCTTTGTTCATCTACAAAAATGGTTCTGCTATTGCTTATATTCTCTTATATGTGGATGACATTATACTTACAGCTTCTTCTGAACGTCTTCGTGAGTATATTATGACTGTCTTGGCTTCTGAATTTGCTATGAAGGATCTAGGTCCTCTAAGTTTTTTTTTGGGTGTTGCCGTCACTCGTAATGCTCATGGTCTTTTCTTATCTCAGACACAGTATGCTGCTAAGATTATTGAACGTGCAGGAATGTCTCACTGTAGTCCATGTCCTACTCCTGTTGACACTAAGTCTAAACTTAGTGCAACCGCCGATACTCCTTATGATGATCCAACTACGTATCGTAGTCTTGCAGGTGCTCTCCAATATCTCACCTTTACTCGGCCAGACATTTCCTATGCCGTGCAGCAGATCTGCCTTCATATGCGTGCTCCGACTAATGAGCATATGCGTGCTCTTAAGCGTATCATACGCTACATTCAGGGCACCCTTTCCTTTGGTCTCCAATTGTGCCCGTCTACCATTGATCGTATTATCTCATATACAGATGCAGATTGGGGAGGTTGTCCTGACACTCGTCGTTCTACCTCTGGCTATTGTGTGTTCCTCGGTGATAATTTGATTTCTTGGTCTTCCAAACGGCAACCTACTCTTTCCCGTAGTAGTGCTGAGGCCGAATACAGAGGTGTTGCTAATGTTGTTTCTGACACTTGCTGGCTCCGAAATTTGCTTCTAGAGTTGCATTATCCTGTTCAGAAGGCTACTCTAGTTTATTGTGACAATGTGAGTGCTATCTACTTATCCGGCAATCCTGTAAAACATCAACGCACTAAACACATTGAGATGGATATTCACTTCGTTCGGGAGAAAGTGGCTCGTGGCGAAGTACGTGTGCTTCATGTCCCGTCCCGTTACCAAATTGCTGATATTTTTACAAAAGGGCTTCCGCGCATTTTATTTGATGATTTCAGGGACAGTCTAAGCATACGCGACCCTCCCGCTTCGACTGAGAGGGTGTGTTAGAATATATCTTGTATATATTATGTATCTCTCTTATTTAGTTAGTAAATATTTAGTTTCCTTAGTTATAGCATGTTAGTTGGCTGATTTGTAGCCTAACTGATCTGATACTTTGTGTATATAACGTTGACTTCTCAATGAAATAGTCACGGAATTCATTTCCTTTAAAAATACATTTAATAGCAACAAATTAGCATACCCTGAGACCCGCAGAGAGCATCACATAAATTACGGGATCTCGTTTCAACATTTGCACCCCAACATGAAATTTCTCACATGAAGCACATTCAGTTGAAGTAATTAATGCAATCTCATTATATGCAATCAAGATATAGGAGGGTTTAGAACGCCAAATTTTACCAATATCTATGCATTTTAAAATCACATTAATCATACTAAACTACAAAAAAATAAAAAACATCATATCTATATTAGAACGTTGTAAGTACTATTTGGCAACAGAAGAGAACGAGAAAGATTAGAGAAAATTTTGGGGTATATAAAGTATTTACTAATTCATGTTCTTTCCAAGCAAAAGCTCGTGGAACCCATAGCGTATTAGTGTGCCTATCAATTTGAATTAACCTACTTTCCCTTTTCTTTTACTTTCCTTGTGCATATTCAAAACCAAAAGAATCATAATGAAATAATTTGTGTACTTGAAAAAGTAGCATTAAGAATCTGATAGGCATACTAAAAGTCTTTATCATCAAGCTACTAACTAAGCTATTATAACCAATATGTCTACTAGAACTCACTAAAAGGTACTAAGAAGTTACTAGTGAAGCTAACATAACAACATCATAAATCTATCGCAAATTAGATGGTGGACTCGTGTCTACCATCCTAATGGTAGAGGATGGTAGACACGAGTCCACCATCTACCAATTGTAAATCTATGAGCCCTCGCTAAAAGTCTTCGTTGGCTACTAATTAAGCTAACACTTGTAACAACAAATTTTCCGTAATTTTAAAATGGACCCTACTTTAGTACTTTCTCACTTAATGGCAAGTCCCGGGTCAAAAACCACACACAGCCTGATTCCTTGACAAGAGTTTTACCATACATATTTGTATACTAGGCTGCAGATTATAGTCTATACTACAACAAACTGGTGCAGCTAGGTATTTTTTATGTGAAAAGTGTTTGATATTTTGGATGCTAGCTGGAGGAGCTAGTACTGGCTTCTATATTGCTATGTGCTTTAAAGATTAGATTGAGCAAAGGTGGTAGAGATAATTGTCTTTATGATTGAATAAAGGTGTTACATATTATCATTGTGATCTAATTGTAATGATGTGTTTGATCTGTGACAGTAAAATATTGAACTTTGATATTGATAAGCTCTAAACAATCTCACACCTTATATAATTGTTGTAGTCGACACCCATGTGTGAAGTGGGCTCAGGCCTCAGAGTTCTAACAAGGTCTATATAACAATTGAGTTACCTGATGCCAAGGATGTAAAACTAAAGCTTGAACCTGAAGGAAAAATGGTTTTTTCAGCTGTGAAAGATGGCAATCCTTATGAATTTGATATTGAATTGTTGGGTAATATCAGTG
Organism: Beta corolliflora; assembly: GCA_947648045.1. Lineage (NCBI taxonomy): Eukaryota > Viridiplantae > Streptophyta > Magnoliopsida > Caryophyllales > Amaranthaceae > Beta > Beta corolliflora. The sequence goes on from CANSZD010003177.1 coordinate 60,930, forward strand.
TAGAGGTATGTTATCTATTGTGGCTAGAGCCCTACTAACCAGTAGAAAAGTTGGAGTGGCTGACAAGACTGTAAATTTCAATTTCAGGATAGCAAGTACAACATGGGGGTTAGGCAGATATTGTATGTCATTCAAAAGGCCGATAAGAAATGGTGGAGCAGGCTGATAAAGCAAGAAGGGAAGCCTCCAATATTTCTTATGGTTCACTGGGATAGATGTGCCGATGAAGATGAAGAGAATAGTAAGCATTCTTCTATTTAGCTCCTCTAACTAAATCCAAAATATCTCAAGTCATTGAACATAATTTTTTAGATAATTAACTCTTATTATCAATGTAAAAATTTGGAGGCCAAGCTTGAATACCAATCACACCAAACAAGATAATGAATTGTACCACCAAAAATAGAACAATAAAAAGAGGAGAACAACGAACTTCCACTGAAATTCGAATAACAGAAAAAAAGAATTTAAAAGAAGGAAGAATCGAAACCTCGACAAAAGTAATGTAAGGATGTCGAATTTTAAGGAGCCAGTTTTTGCAAAGCATCACCTTCAATTGGCGCTTTGACGGCGCCATCTTGGCCGGAAGAGGAGAGAAAAATCCTAAATTCTGGATAAATCGCTGAAAAAGAAAAGGACAGAATGAATGAAACTTTTTCACATTCTTTTTTAATTGCAGGGAAAAATGATGATTGCTGGATTTGGAACCTTCAGGGTGGTCGACATGATTTCGCTCTCTAGCTACTAAGCCTACTATATGCGTGCCGACAATATTGACGGAGGCTAATTAGGAAAATTCCCGAATCACCAAGCAAGCATCGAAAGTATCGTCTTCTATGAATCATCAGAAGATACGTTAGACGAATTCTCCCTAATTTTTTCTGATCTTGGCTGCAATTCTCGTTGAACTCTCTTAAGGTGATGGCAGGGGTTTTGGGCTTTCTTATGTTATTTTGCTATCCTAACAATATTAAAAGAGGGAGTTTCCTAACCAAACAAAACTCTCTGCTTCGTGACAGAGGCTGTTTGGTTAGGCCCAACTACTTCATTTTTTTTTATAGCTCTGGTCCCAAACCAAAAGCCATCCACATGGCGTTCTTAGTTTTTTGACACCTAAATAAATTGTCCCACTTATTTGTTCAGACTTATCACTTCCTCCTTCCATTTGTGTTTCTCATGTGCCTCATAAATCAACAACCTCCAAAATTTCTCCAGATTTTAGGGTTCCATCCAATCCAAAAACTGAGTACAGAGTGAAAGTACAAAATTGAAAGGTGAGTTCTTGTCCCTCTATTTCTCCATTTTCCTCTAATTTGCTTCATCCATGTCCATTTCGATTCTTCTTCGATTTATTTTTCGTTTCCTAACAAAACTGAGAGTTTAAGATACTAAACAAATTGGGTTGTGCCTCTTTTCACAAAAAAAAAATTAATATGAACATATTAAAGCAGAGAGTAATCAACAAAAAACAACAAAAAACTTCATTTTTTTTGGATGGGACAAAAAACTTCATAGTCTAATTCAATTGACTGAATTACAAAGATTCTAAAAAAAAAAAGGAATACTGATATCGAATTAAATTGGTTGTATATGAATAAAAAATTTAACTAAATTTTGAAAGGGAAGGAGAACAGGGGTGTGGTTCAACCAAAGCAAGTATGGATGCAATTTTCATCACAAAAAAAATTAAAAGCAGAAAGTAATTAACAAAAATCAACAAAAAACTTACATAAAAAAATTAACGAAAATTTGAAAGGAAAGGACAACAGGGGTGTGGTTCCATCGCCTTATGAGATGATTCAGTATAGAGATAAACTGATAAAAGGAAGTTGAAGAGAGGAGAGAGAAAGGGAAATAAAAACCCACCCTTTGAAGAAGGAGAGCAGGAGTGCAGTACTACGGTTGCCGGTTGGTATTTGATTGTGGGCTTTTTTTAAACAAACTCCAACTATCTCATAGTGGTCAGTGGACTAAAGAAAGCATGAGAGAGAAAGTTAGAGAGAGAGACTCCAGCATCAAGTCCTCCAAAACCCGTCAACATAGAAACCCTAGCCAAAGCTATCCAAAAATTCCCCAATTCAATTTCGTGAGTTTTGTTGCCATCCAAAATACTAAAGCCTTCTTGGTTGTTTCTATCATCTGTCTCCTATCTTTAGTTCTTGTGATTAATGGAACTCAGTTCCCAAATTTGTTTACAATACAGCGTAAAAGTTTCCCTCAATTGATTTCCCAAATTTCCCGAAAAAAAAATCTCAGATTCTCAAAAGAAATTCTCAGTTGCTGAGAGTTATTTATCTCATCTCCTGGATGTTATACAAATAATTTCATCTGGGTCTTATGTAGGAATTTCATTCCATTCTTTAGATTGGATTAAAGGGTTCTTGTTTCTTCCATTCAAGTTCAAATTAGGCTTCTTGGCTAGGGTTTGTAGGGTGTGTTCTTTCGTCTTTGTCTGTTGGATTTGTGGTGCCGTTCATCTTTGGACTTTGCGTCCTGTTTCTTCATTTTCCATTAAAAATCTTCTACTTGGTGGTATTGCTACTCTGTTGTTCTCAGAGTTCGTTGCAATGTTGTCGGTCTTCTTCCAATTTTGGGAGTTCAAATATTTTATATGGGGTGTGATTATGTGTTGTCGGTCTTCTTCCAATTTTGGGAGTTCAAATATTTTATATGGGGTGTGAATATGTGGTCAACTAATCACTCCTCCCCGTTGGAGTACTTTCTAAGCAAATTTGCAAATCTAAGAAGTGGATGATGTGGCTTGCAATCCATTCATAATTCTGCATTTAATGCAAGCAGCAACTTTGTAAGTTTGCTTTATAATCTCTTCACTTTAGATATTATATCAAAAGTAGAATTGATGTTAGACACTGATGAGATAATTATATCTCATATTTATGTTCTTTGGCCTTATGTTAGTCATTTAATTAGAAAAGTACCTAAATTTTGTGATATATTATTAAAAGTGGATGCTTTGAAGGAATTTGGATTCCCCTTGAAGGGTATCCACATAGACCATTGCTGGATTTTTAAGTATGTTGTCATTCTCATACTTTGGATTTGGTTAGTAATATGTTTTTCATCTATGGTTGTAGTAGCCAATTGCTATAGTTACTTTGGAATGGTTGGCTATGTAATGATAAACTCAATGAAATCCAATCTAGACTACAGAAGTTATTGGAGTGGATTTTGTTGGGTCTACCGCAAAGATTTGCTTTTCTATAAAAACTCCAATTTAGGCTACAGAAGCTACTGGATTGGAGATTTTTCAAGTTTTTTGTTCAAAATTTATTGCCATAAATTAGTCCTTTTGAGCCTAAAGGCTTCCAAGAAAAATGTTGTCATTCTCAATGGATTTCTGAATTTCATTAGTTATAAGTTATCAAGAATGCATCTATTAATGAATATTCCTTATAAGTGTTTTTATATAATTATTGAGGATGTCATTCAAGCTAGTAGTTTATTGATTATTCTCCACATCCAGTTAATAGGGTGCTAGCACCCTATAAGAGTTTTATTGTTCAATGAGTATTTGTTAATGGATTTTGGGTGGTACCCTATTGTTTGTGAGCCCTCATGCACTTGGAAGATCATGTGGAAGCTTTCCATTTCAAGATATCTGATAATGTTATATAGTATTGTCATGTGTGACTATAGATGTTTGGGAACTAATCTGCTCTCTCTTATGATGAATGGTAGCCAACTTTCCACCCTTTTATGATTAAATAATGTCTATTGCATGTTGGAATATTCGTGGCAGTGCTAGAAAGAACGCTTTGGTAGAAACTCGAGATTTTTGTCTGCATAACAATGTTAGAATTTTGATGCTTTGCGAAGTTAAATCACAATCCCCACCCTCCCAGGCTATGATTAATCAGTGTGGTTTCCACGCTTTTGACTTTATTCCAACTATAGGTTATTCTGGTGGATTATGGTTAATGTGGAAAACTTGTAATATCCAACCATTTAGTCTCTCTATTATATATAAAGCTGTGAGATTTATGTCTTGTTTAATTCATATTACAAGCTCTAATATTAGCTATGTTGCCATTTTCATTTATGCACCTGCTAAGAAAGAATTCAAGGAAGAATTCTGGTCTGAACTTATTGCATATGCCCTTTCTCTTCAACTCCCTTATGTAATATTAGGGGATTTTAATGAAATTTCAAACGCAAATGATAAAAAAGTGGGTGCTACTGTATCTGCTTCTAGATTCATTACCATGAATAATATTTTTGAGTAATCTCCCTTGTATAGAACTGCCCTTTTTAGGCCCTCGGTTCACATGGAGGAAAAAAAAATCGGGTGATGACAACATTCATGAAAGACTTGATAGAGGTCTAGCATCAACTTTGTGGGTTTCTTTATTTCCACAAGCTAGATTAATTCACCATGTCTTCACTTCGTCAGATTATGGTCAGATTGTCCTTAATTATCTCCCTTCATATAATTCAAAGGCTCCTCCTTTTCGATTTCAAAAAAATGTGGTGCCTTAGAAAAGATTATGACACCCTTGTAAAGAAAACTTGGTGCACCCATTTTGATGGTTCACATATGTTTAGACTAGTTAGAAAATGTAAGTTATTAAAAGATAAGTCCAAGAATTGGAACAAATCTCAATTTGGCAACATTTTTCGCCAATTGAGGAAAGTTGACGAACGTTTACAGGAGATCCAATCTTCCCTCCTCGCTAACCCTTCTAATCTTACCTATCAAACTAAACAAGATATGTTTCTTAAAAAACGTTCCAGTTTATTAACTTTTAGCAACGAATTTTGGAAACAGAAGAGTAAAACTGATTATCTTCTATTGGGAGATTCTAACTCATCTTACTATCATACTCGTGCGAACATTAGACGTAATAGGAATCAAATTAAAGAAATAGTTTCTTCAACAGGTGAAGTAATCACCAATCTCGATGCTATCTCTCACGAATTATCTAATGCTTTCAAAGCTAGATTCTCCTCTGATAGCTCAGTTTATTTTTATCCTGACTATGATTTTTCTCTTTTGGATAATATCATCTCTGAAGAAAATAATGCTTTCCTAACTTCGACAGTCTCTAGAGACGAAATTAAATCTGCTACTTTTGATCTAGCCCATGATAAATCCCCAGGACCAGATGGTTTTCCACCGTTCTTTTTTCAAAAATACTGGACCCTAGTAGGTAATAGTGTAATAAGAGCAGTTCAAGCCTTTTTCCATTCTGGAAAAATCCTTAAAGAAATAAATCATACTTTTTTGACCCTAATTCCTAAAATTGATAATCCTTCCTCTGCCAACCATTTCCGACCCATTAGCCTCTGTTCAACCATCTATAAAGTAATCTCAAAAATCATCACTAATAGATTAAAGGAAGTCATGGGTCAGATTATCCATCCCCTTCAAGGTGTTTTCATTCCTGATAGGTTAATTCAGGATAATATTCTTATTGCCCATGAAATCTTTCAATCTTTTAAAACTAAATCGGGTTCTAATGGTTGGATAGCCATTAAACTGGATATGGAGAAAGCTTATGATAGATTAGAGTGGAATTATATCTTTTCTACTCTTGACAAATTGGGTTTTTGTCCGCAATGGATTGGTTGGATCAAGGAATGTGTTTCTTCTTCATCCTTTTCTGTCTTAGTAAATGGGCTTCCAGGTGATAAATTCTCCTCTTCTCGAGGGATTAGACAAGGTGACCCTCTTTCTCCTTATTTATTTATTTTGTGTGTTGAGCTTCTCGCTAGATTACTTTCTTCAGCTGCTTCTAGCCCTACTAAACCAATTGGAGTTCCTATTGGTAAAACAGGTATGCGAATTCCTTTTCTTACCTTTGCAGATGACACAATGATTTTTGCTAAAGCCACTAATTATAGTTGTCTGGTCATCCGTCAAATTTTGGATAAGTACTGTTCAATGTCTGGTCAACTAGTCAATTATCATAAATCTTCTTTCCAATGTACTGCTAATATCTCAGAGGCAGAAAAATGTGATTTTGCCTCTATCCTTCAAATGCAGGAAACTAATGATCTAAAGGACTATTTGGGCTGCCCTATTATTCATTCTAAGGTGACTAAAGAAACTTTTAGCTCTGTGGTTAGTAAAACGACTAGCCAACTCCCTAAATGGAAAGCCAATGCTCTTTCCCAAGGTGTAGGTCGGTTCTTCTCCAATCAAATCTTCTTTGCTAAGGCTAGTTATCAAATGCAAAAGTTTTCTATTACCTAAATCTATTTCTCAGTTAATCTGGATAGAACTTATAGAAATTTCTTTTGGAATAAGGAAACCACTAATAAATCCCCTAACCTTATTGGTTGGGATCGAATTTGCAAACCAAAATCGGCGGGTGGATTAGGTTTCCGTAAAGCTGAAGCTAACAACCAAGCTCTCCAAATGAAGCTATTGTGGAGGATTGTTAAAAATGATAATAATTTGTGGGTCAAATTAGTTCGAAAAAGGTACATAAAAAATAATAGTATTTTTTCTGTTAAAGCTTCTAAATCGGCTTCTTGGCAATGGCGTAACCTCCTAAGTTTACGTTATATTTTTAAAAAAGGTTTACGTTGGCAGATTGGTGATGGTAAAAATATTAATTTCTGGATGGGTAATTGGGTTTTCCAATATTCTCTAAAGTCTATCATTACTCCTATCCCCACGGTTCGAAAAATCATTTGTCAATAGTGTATCCCGCCTTACGGACAATGGGACTCTCGGATGCTTCTTTCCTTGTCCCACCTCACATAGTTTCGTGATTTGTTCTATTTATATCCCCTCGAGTCCCAACGGGATAATCTCATCTGGGGCCTTACGGCTGATGGTGAGTACTCAGTTAAGAGTGGGGCTCTTCTTGCTCAAGGGATTCTTCCCTCCTTTTTAGAAAAAGTTGAGTTTAATTGGATTTGGAAGCTTAATATTCCTCCGAAAAACTTTCTTTGGAAAGCTTGTAATGATGGTATCCCGACTAAATTGCGTCTTGAGAAAAGTCATATTTTTTTGCCGCAGCAATGCGTGTTCTGTAATAATGCAGGTGAATCTATAGGCCATCTTTGTTTTGCATGCCCTTTTACTTTAGATATTTTTTCCCATCTTAAGGCTTCGTTTGATTGGCCGAGCCCCCCTTCTTGTTTAGCAAATATAGATCTTACTTCTTTCCGTTCTATTTTGGAAGCTTGTCTCTCGCTGTCGTCTAAATCAGAAATATCGCATTTTTCCTTTGTTTGGTGGTTTGTGTGGTTTTTCAGGAATAAGCTTTTTTTTAATGATGAAGTGGTGTCCTCCAGGAAGGCAAGTTTTATTATTAGTAATTTTGCTACCTCGTGGTCCAAAGCTCTTAATTCGGAAGAAATGGGCTCTAAGCCTAATCTAACTGCAAACACCAAGAGAGATAAACCTCGCACAAGTTCGGGTTCGGCCTGGTCCCCCCCTGCGCCTGGCTTCTGTAAACTTAATTTTGATGGCTCCAAATTAAATAACGGTAATCTTCGCACTAGGCTTTGTGATCGGAACTCTTCGGGTGATGCTCTTATGGTTTGGAGCCCGGTCGCTTGGTCCTAACATTTCCATCCTACAAGTTGAAGCTTGGGGTCTCAAGGAAGGCATTATTGCGGCTTTGTCGCTTAATATTTCTAATCTTGAGATTGAAGGCGATAATCTAGCTGTTATTAATGCTGTTAGGAATATCTGGAAAGTCCCTTGGAAAATTAATAATATCATTTTAGATGTCAATGCTAACTTGCTTTAATTTGATATTTTTCAGGTTCAACATTGTTTTCGGGAAGCAAACAAGACAGCGGACCTTATGGCGCATCGTGGACACTCTCACTCGGATCTCGTATATAATTATCCTCCTTATGATATTGATTTTTCTCTTTTCGTCCGCAAGAATGTTTTAGGTTGGCCCCCTGATTGATGGGTCTTCCTAAGTTTTCTCTCCTTATTAAAAAAAAACAAAAATAAAATAAAATAAAATAGTGGTCAGTGGACTACAAGTGGTCAACCCAATACATACACTTGTGATACATACACTTGCAATACATACATGCACTCAATTAATTGACAGGGACAAACTATTAGTAGTAGTACTCCCTTTTAGTACTTACCAGCACTCTTAATTGACTCCATAATCAAGTACTAAAAAAATACTTCCTTTTAGTACTTATACCACAAATATGATACTTCTATTTTAAGTAGTTCTTTTAAAAAAAGGAAAAATTGATTTTAATAATCCGACCTTTGAGCCGTCCGCTTAAAACAGTCCCACCTTTTGATTAACTGAGAATAATCCCACCTTTAGAAGTTATCTTCTCAAAATGGTCCTTAACCTGTTATGGTTGTTGGTAACCTGAATAATAAGTAAAATGTGATATGTGTCTCTCTGTAATTGGGCTGGTATATTTTTAATTTTAAGTAAAAAATGATCTCCCTCCATTTCCAAAAAGCCCCTTTCTCTTCCCCGCACTACAACCATGACATCCTCTTCTCACCCCTCCCTTGCTGCTCTCTTCCCACGCCCAACTTGCTCGTCACTTCCACCTGCTTTGTCGCCTAAACAACCCAGTAGCCACCTACCTCACTGTTGGCTTCCCTCATCACAACACCCCTCGCACATCTCTCTCACCTTCCCACATTGCCCAACATCACAATATCAACCCCTTCAACTCTACTCGCCTACCCTATTCACGGTTGCGGTGTAGCCCATCTCAAAACACCACAGTAGTGGAGCAACTGTCGCCAGCACCACTCCACGTACCACAATACACGGTTGCAGCGAGTTCCCTGAGGGGGTGTAAGGAGGTGAAAAGTCCTCCATTTGAGGCACATCAAGGAAGCAACGAAAGATATTGGGTTTTGATGTTTTTGTTTTTTTATCTTTTTTTGTTTTCTCATCTTTTTCTAAGTTCTTTTCTCTAAGTTAAATCCACTGATTTTTTCGTTTCTTTAGATTTAAGTTCGGTGAACAAAGTTTCTTTAACTTTGCAATTTTAGGAAGATACCCATTTGTAATTTGCTCTGATGGAAGTTGCTTATGCTTGTAATAATGCTTAATTGTCTTCGTTCATCGAGTTTTCCGCGGTTCATCCAGTTTCAAATAGTGGGGGCTGCTTTCACATGGTGGCAATAAGGGTGTGGTTGGTTCTTGGTTTTATAATGGTGGTAGTGGGTGGGTTGGTGGAATACGATTTCAGTGGGGATGGTGGCCTGGTTGGTTTAGTTCAGCTGATGGGGCCAGGGGTAGAGTATAATAAAAATCTAAAAAGAAAACGAATTACCTGCTATTCAGGTTGACGGTCATAAGGACCATTTTGAGAAGACAACCCCTAAAGGTGGGATTATTTTCAGTTAATCAAAACATGGGACTGTTTTAAGCGGACCACCCAAAGGTCGAATTATTAGAATCAATTTTTCCTTAAAAAAATTGTATATCTTGCGTGGAATTGACCTAATAACTTGACAATGAATGTATAAGTGGGTATTACCTAACATCAAAGCTTGACTTTGTAACTTATTAGTTAATGATCAAATTAGAGTTTTTAACTGAATGAATTTATTAAAACATATTTATTCTACTAAATATGCCATCTTCAATTTAAAACACACGACACACCGAATTATCCAATTTTAGTAGTACAAATTGCTAAATTTCAATTATATTGCTATTCACGCCATCTTTTGTTGTATGTATTTTTTAAAATAGGAAGGGATTACAAAGGCTTACACTTACAAGTCATAATTTGTCCTATGCATCCAAATAACACCACCCATAACGAACCCGTGCAGTATGCACGGGCATAGTCCACTAGTTTTGTGAAAATATACGAGTTTTGAAGTAATTAGATTAAGGAAATTTTGTTCATAAATACCACACTTTGAAAAAAAATTTGAAATAAATACCTAGGTTGTCTGAAATTTTATATAAATATCAACGCTCTGCCATTTCTTTTGGAATCACTAATTCACTACCACCTAATAGATTTTTGCAAAACCGTTAGTTTTGCTCCGTTAGTGGCATGTGAAATTATCTTCTTACCTTCCATTTATCTCATCCTCCACCACCACCACCACCATGAAACTCACTACCCTTGCGATCCTCTTCTCTCTCCTAACCACCATTATAAGGTGGTGGTGGTTTTGTAGTTGGTTAGTATTGTGGGGTGGGTCGATCTTCTGGTGGGTGGAGGTGGTGGTGGTTTCGTAGTTGGTTAGGGTGGAGGGTGGGATGATTTTTGTTTTGGTGGAGGTGGTGGTGGTTTTGTATAGTTGGTTGTGGTTCTAGGTGGGTCAATTTTTGGGTGGGTAGGGGTGGTGGTGGCAGTAATGGTGGCAAACATGGTTGTTGTATGTGGTAGGGATGGTGGTGGTGGTGGGGGAAGGGCATAATGGTATTTTCACATACCACTAACGGAGCAAAACTAATGTTTTTTGCAAAATTCCGTTAAGTGGTAGCGATTCCAAAAAAAATTAGTCAACCTTGGTATTTATATAAAATTTCAGACAACGTAAGTATTTATTTCAAAAAAGTGCCCAAAGTATGGTATTCATTGACAAATTTTCCTTAAATTAATGTGGGTAGTGACCACCAAAAGAAATGAAGAAGGTAGTGGGCAGAATTGTTATGGTAAAAAAAGGAATTGGACAATTTTATAAAGCTACCTACAGAAAAGTGTTACCTTGAAGTGTTATATGTCAAAAAGTGCTACCATCAAAGTGTTACCTATGAACAATTGCACCTCAAAAGTGTTACCTATCAAAAAGTATTACATGTAATTGTTACATATCAATAAAGTGTTACAAAAGTGTTGCATATATGTCAATGAAAATTGGATCTCAAAAAGTGTTACCATAATGTGTTCCATTAGGTCGATTATGTAGTAGAATTCTATATTAACACAAGTTCCTGCTTCTTTCTTCTACCACCCTCAACAATCTGATAAATATAGAAAGAATAGATCTACTAAAGCCAGTAAATAAAGAGAAGGAAAACCAAGAGCTAGTATAAGCACCCTACCTTCTGTTTTTTTTTTTTTATGGCTAGAGCAAAGAGCAGATAACCAAGATAATAGGGAAAAGGAAATAACCAGGGTTCTACATCAGAAAGCCAAAACAAACCCAAATATAAATGAGAAGGAAAAGGATGAGTAGATTTCCAAGTACTAACTGAGCATTATAATATTACACCATTTTGGTAGGAAAAGCCTAAACAACAACAACAGATCCTGGGAAGTACACCAGAGAGCCACAACGTTTAACACACATCAGGGAAAAAGGAAAAAAAAGGTAAACAATAGCAGTACCTACACCAACTGGAAACCAACTTCCCAGGAATTCAGGGTTCTGGAAGAGGTAAACAAATTACCAATCAGCCTAAATAACTGAGATAAATGGAATTAAGCAAAAGATAGCCTAATACCAAATTAGGCAGCTAACTAAGGCGTATCAACATAAGAATCTAAGGAAATAATTAATTACAAGGCTTAATTTAGAGCTATGTTTATCCAGCAATAACAAAATGGAGAACAAAAAAAACCCTTAACTTAGAGTTATTATAACTGAAACACGATTTTAACCAATCACCAAAACCGCAAAACAGCAAAGGACAACAGATGCAACCCATCAAACAACTTGAAGGAATTGAAGGACGCCAATAAATCACATTTGGGAATCAAGATGATACCTTTGTAGATTGGAAAAATGTGTATCTCTATTATATAAGCCAAGGGGGAGCTATGGTGTCCCCCTTATGAAAAAAAAATTTAATCCTTAATTCAACAAGAATTATTACCTATTAAAATTTTCCTCAATCATAGCCCTTCCTCATTTAAAATATGCATATCAAAGGAAGTTTAAAGTTGCTAAAATAAACTGTCATAGAAATATGTATAGTGAAAGGAAAAGTTTATGATTGAAGAATAAAGTAACATAACTAAAGCAATTTTCAAATCAATTACAAAACCAAAGTATTAAAAAAATTAATTCTACCTAAATTTGAAATGCAACAACAATACCAACATCCATTAACAAGTCATAAAAATACCGAGAAAACAAAGACGATAATCTTAGCTTTTTAATTTTCGAGGGTCTATAATTGTCGTGTGTGTCAGTTAGTATAATTTGTCCTTTTTATTTTTTTGGGAGTCGTAGTTCTCATTTGTGTCAGTTAAGATAATATTATCATTTCACCTTTTATGAAAAATATGTAAAGATTATTAAAAGAAAAAGCTCATCTTTATTATATAGGGATATTATCTCAGATAACCCTAACTTATAAGCTTTTTTTCAATATAACTCTGACTTTGACAGGCATGTCTCCGATAACCCTGAACTTGATTTTTGTCATTAAAGTGGACGGATTTTGTGACGCCGTTAACTAGACCCTAACTTGGTTTGACTTTTGCTGAATTCATCTCTTTCTCTCTCTTGTTCTTCATCTCTTCTCTCTCTTGTTCTTCATTTCTTCAAGATCAATCAATTCTTCCGAATTTACCGACATTCCATATAGATTTCACTCAACTTTTGAAATTATCGTTTTCTTTCAGTTTAGGATTGTGAAATTTCTTGTTATTTAGTTTAATAATGGATTTTGGTGGTGGTGACTGTGGTGTTGAGAAAAGGAAGAAGAAGGGAGGAGAAAGGAGGGACGAGAGGGACGAGTAGAGAAAAGGAAGAAGAACGGGAAGGAGGAATAGTAATGGTGGTGGTGGTGACTGTGGTGTTGCTGCCACCAGACATCGTGGTGGTCCCGCCAAAGGAAGAAGGAGGAGAAATGAGGAAGAAGAAGATGAGGGAGGAAAAAGAAAACGATTGCGGTATAAGAAAATACGGGTAGACTTGCGACAAATAGCGTCAATAAAGTTGAATCCAACGACATAATTATGTGAGAGCTGCTAGCCTGCTACAAATAGTCACAACTCACTGCTCACATATCATGATCGTCTGATCCGAAACATCGAACCATCTATCATAGCCTAGACTCCAGCTGTTGCAATCAGCATCAAAAAGTACATCTAATCTGCAAGTATTAGTCGCAAATTAGTAATATCATTTTCCAGTTAAACAAATTACAGCCATCAGGTATTTGATCTACAGTTGAGCGCACATTACAGAATCCAAAATTTGACAAGAGTAATGCTCCCCTATCCAGAAACCGGAATACATGAAATTCTCAAGGCCAAATCAAGCAAAATAAAACCCCTGTAAAGCATGCGCAGATGCATCTCACAAGGTCACAACCACTCCACCACCACCACCAGTAGCAGTAAGGCACTCATAACTCCATAAGCATACAAGATATTCTAGTCAAAATCAAACCCATCTTCTCACCCAAATACACCACCTCTATCTTGACATGAGGGAAGAGGAGAAGTGGGAGTCGCTGCGAGGCAGAGGAGAGAGAGGGAATGGCGGTGGTGCGACGCAGAGGAGAGAGAGGGAGTGGTGATGCGAGGCAGAGGAGAGAGAGGGAGTGGTGGTGGTGCTGTTGGTGGCGAGAATTCTGCGATTGTTCCCCAGATTTTTGGGTCAAATTTGTCTAGATTTTTGGTCGAATTTGCCCAGTTTTTCTACACAATTTCGTAAAAAAAAACAGTGATTTTGGGGCTGATTTTGGTGATGGTTCGATTTGGGGCCTTTTGTGTTCGAATTGGGGCTGATTTTGGTGATGGTGGTAATGGTAGTTTGGAGATGAAGAACAAGAGAGGGAAGAAGATGAAGAACAAGAGAGATAATCTGGGTTTAATTAAAAAAAAAAGTTAACACCGTTAGATATCCCGTTAGGTTTAATGACAAAATACAAGTTTAGGGTCATCTGAGAAAAAAAAATGTCAGGGTTATTTGGGAAAAAAACATATATGACAGGGTTATCTGAGATAATATCCCTATTATATAAGCTAAGCCAAAACAGATGTATGTGGTGTTCACTTAAAATTACAGTAATATAACCTCCTTGTATATTCATTACTAATAAATGACAAGGTCAATTATATCAACTTAATGCCATTTCATCCTATCATGTGTGATTTTTCTAATCCATCGCATAGTAATATGCAGTCAAAACAGAAGTTGCGGAAAATTTCTCATAAATTAAGAAGGGAAAAATTGACAAGAACAGTCCCAACTATGGGCGTTCCGTCATTTTCAGTCCCAACTAAGGATTAATACTGAGCAGTCCCAACTATGCATTATTTTTTACAAAATTGGTCCGAGTTGACAGGTTGGTAATTTTTTTAATTTCTTATAAAATTGGTTTCTTTCTTCCTCTTCTTTCTCTCTCCTCACTCCGTCCTTCCCTGCCACCCCTCTGCATCCCCTTCCCCTCTCAACCCCCCTCCCCCTGCCACCCCCGAATCCCATCCCCCCTCCCCTGCCACCCCCGAATCCCATCCCCTCCTTCCTGAATTGTTAGTCACGCCAAATCCACGCCTGAATTGTTCTCTCTCCTCCCTCGCTCGACATCGCGCTCCACCACCGGCTTCGAAGACGAAACACAGGAATACTCGAGAAGAAACTATGCCAATAATGTTTCAGAGTACAATACTGTTGTGGGTTCTCTCACTGCTCAAGGAAGGAACCTAAATTTACCCTTTAATTGCTCTATGACCCTTAAATTTTTATAAATTGTAAATAATTTGTTCGATCTGTTTGGTTTTTGAAGTAATCGGAATGATGGGTTGTTAGTGTTTTAGGCATGTTCTGTTGAGACATGCTTATGATGATATGATGCTTGATGGAGTTCAGCCCTTAATAGATACATTTCATTCTTTGTTGCCGGAAAGATGAAAGGTGGATGTTTCTAGGATGCTTTCTTCTTTAAGGATGAAACGAAAGCATAGGTTTGCTTCCTGATGCATGTTTTAATCTTTTGGCGTGCTAGTTTGCGCTTTCGACCTATTCTTTGGTTGTTTTTATGTTGAGAATTGATCTTTATGTTTACTAGTTTGATTGTTTATGTGCATAACGATGGAGATTTTCGGTGGGGGATCGAGAGTGAGGGTGGGGTGGGGTGGGTCAGTCGGTGGTAAAGGGTGGTGGGGACCATTTTTGTAGGTGGGGATTGGGGGTTTGAAGTGGTTATAGTAGCTCTAGTGGTGGTGCTAGGTGGTGGGCAGGTGTTGAGTAGGTGGTGGCGGAAGAAAAAAAAATTCGCATTTTACCTGTTGTAGCAGGTCATTAACCTGCTGGGACCAATTTTGTACAAAATGATGCATAGTTGGGACTGCTCAGAATTAATCTTTAGTTGGAACGCCCATAATTGAGGATGTCTCTGTCAATTTTTCCATTAAGAAATGATAAAACAACTTGACATCAGAACCTTCAAAGAAATTTCGACATAAAGAACAAAATAATCAATCAAACAAAAGAAAAATCTTTCACAAATTGGATTTGACAATAGAACTTTACATCTAAATCCGCATCAGAATTTCTTAACACTAAATATAATAGGATTAATTGATAGAAACAATCCCACCTTTTGGTGGTCTTCCCAAAATAGTTCCACCTTTAATTAATCTCAAAATAATCCCATCTTCACACCTTATCTTCTTAAATTGGGCTTTCTTACCTGAAACTTATTGAATAAGTTAAAACCTTTATTTTTTGTTTTTTTTTTTAATATGAGCTCCTTCTCTCTCCTCCCTAACCTCAATCCCTCTCCTCCACTTGACTGCACCACCAACACCACCCAACTACTGCACTGAGAGTCCCATCCATACCCACACCAAAACTACCCACCCACCACCAAAACCCCACCCACCACAACGAAACCCCAGCCAACCACCCGAAATCCACCCAACCACCACTAAAATACATACTCACCGCCATAAAACTCGTCCAACACCCGAAATTCACCCACCCACAATCAAGTTCTACCTCGTACTCTCCCTAAAAACCCACTACACCCACTCAGAAACCCACCCACCATCCGAAAATAAACCAACACCACAAAACCCCAACTCACCTAACCACGTGCACACAACCCCACCCGCCCCACCATAGAACCACTTACAAAAATCCCACCACAAAACAAACTAGAAAGAGAGAGTGTATGTGTAATAGATGGAAGGAGCAATATATAGCAATTAGCAGGCAACATCGACCGCGGGCTTTTGTGGGGGTGGTTCGCGGGGTTTTGTTGTAGAGTAGTGGTTTTGGGTGTGTGTGGTGGTTTCGGAAGGTAGGTGGATTTTGAGGTGGTTCAGGGGGATTTGGTGGTGGTTTCGGGGTGATGTCATGATGGAGCCATGTAGGAGGAGAGAGAAACATCGGTGGATGGGGAGTTGGTGGTCGGCCATGGTGTTAGCAAGGGGGAGGAGAGAGAAAGGACAGTGGAGTGGAGGAGAGAGAAAAGGTGTAGGGAGAAGCATTGGTGGCTGGGTCAGAGTAAAGGAGGGAAGAGATTTTGTTTTTATAAAGTATATAATTTAAAACTCTAAACTTATATAATAACGACACGTGTCAAGTTTTACCGTAAGAGCCCAGTTCAACAAAGTTAAGGTCCATTTTGGGAAGATGATATGCAAAGGTAGGATTTTTTTGAGATTAGTTGAAAGTGGAGCTATTTTGAGAAGACCGGCCAAATGTGGGATTATTCCTATCAATTAATCCAATATAATATTCTTTCTTTGCTTTCCTATTGAAACAACTTCTTCATCAAGTAATTTTTATCTTTTGTATTTATACGAAATGGCAATTTATTAATGAGTACTAATGATACTTGTAAATTACATCCTTAAAAATTACATTAGATGAAATTCAAGAATATCACCAAAATAATCCACGCACGCATCGCATGCATAAAAGGCTAGTTATTTGCTATTGAAACGAGAAGGTTCAATTCACATCGACGAATCAACCTCTTCCCTCTGCAGTTTGCAAAACGTGCTCTTTGATCATCCATTGCCTCCTCTATTGATTGAGCTAACAATTTACTAAGCTTAAAAGAGGAAGGATTTTTTTTTTGGTAATTAAGAGTTAGCATTAAACCAAAATGAAAGTTACACCTATAGGCAGCTAAGAATTAGCCCCAACAAAACTGGACAGACCCAATATCTACATCCCTTCTATCCATCCTCTATCATTATCCTTCACCCTATCACTTATGATCTGTAAGATTCTATTTTTTACAGTATATTTAACCTCTTTCACTGTATTATCTATTGTGTTGACAGTATACTCCCACATAGCCAAGTTCATGTTTCTCCAGATCAAGTAAACTGTAGCCACCACAGCAGCGAAAATGACTTGTTTTTTAAACTTCGAGCCAGAGTACCTATCTCTGATCCATCTGCACAGTTGGTGCAGACCTTTGTTTCTCCATCTAACACCCAGCCACTAGGGCCGTTTCTGACTATTATTGGGCCCGGGGCAAAATTTAAAAAAAGGCCCCCTAACGCACAAGAAATTTATTAAAATATGCACATTTATAGGATAACAACTAATTGAAAATTGACTAAGGGTCTGTTCTCTTCGGCATAAAACAACTAAACTGAACTGAATTGAACTGAACTGAACTGAATTAAATTATAACTAATTAATAGTAATGATAATAATTTAGGAACTGAACTGAAAATAAGCTGGAGGGAATAGGCCCTAACGCCCGTTTACCAACAACTGTTTCTTCAAAAAAGAAAACTTATTTATTTCATATGATTAATATTTGATGTTCCCTCCGTCCTAAAAAATCTGAACACTTGTGGAACATGTAGTTTAAAGTGATATAATTGTAGTGTGGTTATCAAATGTTATCTTTATTTAAAAATAAATGTGATAGGAGTTACTGGAGTATTTTTTATTGGAAAAGAAAATAAAAATTGAGTATCTTTAATTTTATTGATAAAGATAGAGTGTACATTATTTTTTAGGGTTATGCTATATGCAGCCCTTAGGGCTGTATATAAGACATAAATACACTACTTAAAGTGGAAATAAGTTGTGAATTTATGGAAAAATTATGCATCAACCGATGCAATAAATGATAATTTAATGCATATTTTTCCATTTTTAGCTTCAGGGATGCATATAGTTTTTCCCTATTTTTTATAATCAAATTCAATTTATCACCCAACACCTAAAATGAATATAAAAAATTTAAGTTTAAAGTTTAGGTTGTCTACATGATAAAAATCATACTCTTTTTTAACTACGAAAATGAAATAATATTTTAGAATACCTTTGTAAAGGAGGTAGAATGGAAAATCAAAAGGCAAGTTGAAGAATTATTTCAAAAGGAAAATAAGAAAAGAACAGGAAAGTAATAAAAGAAACATTTAAGAAAGGAAAAGAAATAAAAGAAAGCAATAAGCATTGCCATGAAGTGGGAATCGAACACGGACACTCATCACTTCCAGAGAAGCTACCATCTTCGCAACGCTACTTGCAGTAGTAATGTGCTGAAATTAGGCATTTTTAGTACTTACAGATTTCCAGATTTATGGGCCCTGGGCGGGCGCCCCGCCTGCCCTGGCCTAGGGCCGGCCCTGCCAGCCACATCTGTACAACATGAATGCATCTGGAGCTAAACGCACAATCAAAAAGTAGATGATTTATATTTTCCACATGTTGCTGACAGAGTAAGCAGCTATCAGAGTCAGTCACCCCAAAGAACTTAAGTCTTGCTATAGTTTTCAGCCTATCTTGAATAGCAACCCACATAATAAATCTATGTTTAGGTAGAGAATACCTATTCCACACAAATCTATTCCATTGTACCGATTTTGAGTAGTACACGCAGACTTTGTACGATTTCTTATCTTGTAATTAGTACTATATAGCCACCGAGTTCCTTGCACCCTAGTCTCGATGAGTTGCTTTGCCTTGCAAACATTCTTCCATGCCCAGCTGGCATTTTTTGGGGCCTCCTACGAACTCCATTCATTATCTTGGATATACACACAGTTCACCCACTTTACCCAGAGATTTTCCTTGCCTTGAGCTATATGCCAAGCTAATTTCCCCAAAGTAAAAGTGTTCCACAACTCCAAATTCCGAAATCCAAGCCCTCCACCATTTTTGGGCTTGCAAATGTTCTCCCAGGCCACTTGCACACGGTTCTTTGTCATTGTGTCTCCCTGACCATAAAAAACATCTGCAAATGGTATTGACTTCCTTGAGCACAACCTTGGGAATGATGAAGATTTGCCCCCAGTAAACATGGATGCTCATCAAAACACTATTCACCAGTAAGCTTCTAGCTGCAAATGATAAGTTCCTAATTTTCCACGTATTGATCCTGTTTACCATCTTGCTAATCAGGCTTTGACAATCACGAGCCTTGAGTTTGACAGTGGATATAGGAACACCCAGATATTTAAAAGGCAGGTTGCCAATAGAGAAACCACTAACATCTGTCACTCTTTGTCTCTCTTGCTCTTTCATTCATGCATAATACACTTCAGATTTACTCTTGTTTACTTCCAATCCCGAGGCATTAGAAAACATCTGAAACCCTTGCAACATTGTATATATGGACCTAAAGTCCCCATTGCAGAATAATAGCAAATCGTCAGCAAAGCAGAGATGGACAAGCTTCAGATCTTTACACCTGGCATGGAATTTAAACCCTTCAAATTCACTAACATAGGATAGAATCCTATCCAGGTAATCCATACAAAGGGCAAAGAGCAGGGGAGACATGGGATCTCCCTGCCTAAGCCCTCTGTTAGCACCAAAAAAACCACAAGGGGCACCATTAAGCATGATAGAAAACTTCGGGGATCTCACACAAACCATAATTTGTTCAACAAATTTTTGAGGGAAACCTACACCTTCCACCATCTGCTGCACAAAATTCCAGTTAACGGTGTCGTAGGCCTTCCTAAGATCCAAGTTCATGAGACAGCTGGCACGAGTGGAACTCTTTTTATAAGATCTCACCAAGTCTTCACAGATCATAACATTGTTCAAGATGCTTCTTCCTGCCACAAAAGCCCCTTGACCGGAGGAAATAATTTCAGGCAGAACTTTATTGATCTTCTCACTCATAAGCTTTGTAATACACTTATAAAGTGTAGAGCAACAAGCTATGGGCCTATAATCAGCAACATTCTCAGGACATTTGATCTTTGGAACAAGAGTCAAAGTAGTATCATTGATGACTTTCAATAGCTTGCCAGTCCTAAAGAAATCAAGAATGGCATCAGTCACATCTTCTCCCACAATCTCCTAACAGTGCTTGTAAAATTCGCTATTGAAGCCATCAGCTCCAGGAGCTTTCTCATCAAGGATGCTGAACATGATCCTCTTTACATCCTCTCTGGTGAACTCAGCATTGATGACTTGCAGATGCTCCTCAGAAAGCCTCTTCCCCTTACTAAGAAGAGTAGGAAGCACAACTTGTTTTTGATCTCTGCAAGAAAACAGATCTTGATAGTATTCAAGAAAGGCTTTCTCTATTGATGTCTGCTCATTTATCCATACTCCATCAGCACTATGGACAGAGTGAATCTTGTTATGAGTTCTCCTGGCCTTTATTGCTTGATAAAAGGACTGAGTGTTTTCATCCCCACATGTGAGCCAATTAATCTTGGCTTTTTGTTGCAGTAAAGAGTTTTTGTTTTGCTTAGCTCTTCTAAGCTTTTCCAAAGCTACCTTTTCAGTGCTAATCAACACAGGATCCCCTTGATCTTATGCATCTCATCTTGAGCTATTTTAAGCTCCTGAGTAGCCTGAATAACAGCCACCTCAACATCACCAAAGCCCACTCTATTCAGTTCTTTCAAAGCCACTTTCACATTCTTCATCTTCATACAAACTCTGAACATAGGGCACCTTGTGACTTGTTTATTCCATTCATCCCTAACAGTAGAGAGGAGAGTAGGATGTGTGCACCACATGTTATGAAATTTAAATGGTTTCTTCTAACTGGTTTCAGGATACACACACAGCAAAACTGTTGTGTGGTCAAAGTTTCCTTCAGGCATGAAGGCAACTTCAGCAAGATCATATTTATCACTCCAGAGTGAGTTAGCCAACACTCTATCAATTCTAGAGAAGACTCTTTTGTCACCATATTGTTTATTATTCCAGGTGTAATGCCTACCAGTTGCTTTCACATCAGAGAGATTACACACACACAAACAATCAACCATAGGGGCAATTTCAGAGTTTCTAACAATAGCTTCAATCCTATCCTCAACGTTACTAAGGGCATTAAAATCACCCATAATAACCCAAGGTTTCACATGGCTCTTAGCAATAACCTTTAACCCATTCCATAAATGCATCCTACTTGCCTGGTCATTAAAACCATAGACTAAGGTACAAAGAAATAATTCCCCATTTAGGCTGCACACTACTGTGTATAAACTGACTCTCAACTTGCTCAATATTAACAGCAAAGGATAAAGGACACCAAGCAATAATGATTCTACCATTCTCATGGCAATTTTTATTATGTGTGAAACACCATCTAGGACATAGATTAAGGTATACATCACCTAATTTAGGGGATTTGACCCTAGTTTCTAAGAGGCTAAACAGCTTAACATGATGAGAATTAACAAAAGTTCTCACCTCATTTTGTTTGGCTCTAGTGTTTAGACCTCTTACGTTCCAGGTTAGGATATTATCCATCTTGGGAAGGGGATGTCACCCCTTGCCCATCATCCTTTGTCTGCACATGATCTTGAGAAGATGAACTTCCTGCATTAGTATCCCCTCCTTGCATTATGTCCTTATCTAGATCACCATTGTTTGCCTCCACTATCTCCACTGTTTCCACATTCCCCTGCAACACTGTAAAAGTGTTGTGGATTGGTATCACTGCCGCATTTTGCTTTGGTGCAGCCTGCCTAGTCCCCACAGCAACAAAGCCTTTAGTGTCTGGGCTCACTTTCTTCTTCTGAACCCACACTCTTGTACCAACATTCTTCTTACAAATTGCAGCCTCATGACCATACCCTGAGCACTTAGTACACAAAGTGGGTCTCCATTCATATTCAATCTTTTGCTCAACAACATTTCCATGTTCATTGCAGAATGTCACCTCATCAGGGAGCTCTTGGTTAATTCCAACTTCAACCATTACTCGAGCAAATGCTAGTTTATTCTTGCTCTTCATTGCCTGATCCATCTTGACAGCATTTCCCACCAATCCAGCGATCTTAAAAAGGCTCTTCTCTCCCCAGTACTTAAAAGGAAGACCAGGTAGCCTAATCCATATAGGAACCTCCTTCAAATCAATTTTATCCACATTCATATCAGGATCCCACAATTTTGTAATCAGTGGCTTTTGATCAAAAAACTGGAATCCCTCCGTAGCAACCTTCAAACATGCCTCAGTCGAATTAAATCGAACGATAAACATTCCTTTCCCTATAACCCCGATTTTATCAATCCCTAACTTCCCCCAAATTCGCCTAAAAAAACCTTCCATCACCGTTAATGGTGGGTTGGCACCCAAAACATAGCACACAACAGCCGAAGACCAATATTCCACTTCATCCTGAATATCTTCTAGTTCAATTGTAACATCGGGGTTCTGCTTACTCACCTGATTCATATGAGTTCCATTTCCATTTGCTTCTGTATCCACTCGATCTGCCCAAGTGAGCCTCGCCGAGGTATTAGCCACCTTCGAACTACTTTGAATAACATCAAGCCACTGTGACAACACCGCCTTCTCCATCGAATGTTGGATTCACTCCTCCAGCGATGGTGGTGGAATTACATCCGTAACATCATCAATGTCAAGATCTTCTACTAGAACATTCTCCTTAATAGGACTCGGAATCAGCAATCCCTCAACTCCAGTAACTTCATCGACCGATTTGGTCTTCTTGACTGGAGAAGATGATGGTCCTTTAGCTTTACCTTTCCCCTTCTGTGCACTTTTCTTCGCCCCACGACCTCGTGCCATGGCGTCGGCGCAGTTTAAGACAGAGGAGTCTTAACATACGCTGAGAGAGAATAGAGCGAAAAAAATGACATTGACTCCAAACTATTAAGAGGAAGGATATTGTTTATTCTGTCCGGTGTTCTCTGTTTCTCTTGTCCTCCGATCCTTTTTCCACCCTTCACTGTCTAATTTCTTGCAATTTCTCCCCCAAAATTTCGAAAAGAATCTACAATTGATGTTTCCATCCGTGAATTCCTAACTTTGCTTGCTTTTTATTAGTGATTTGTTGTGTTTAAGGTCAATTTGAATATCACTTTTCTGGTTTTTGCAAGACTATATCTTTTTGAATGAACCCCGTGTCGAATAAGGGCATAAGATTAGGAAGCTTCAAAGGAGGAAGAAGGAAAAGGGAAGAGGAGATGCATGAGTTAGGAGATGGTGATATGGTGGATGTGTATTATCGCTAACAACAACACCCGACAAAGAAAGGTAGAGCAGATATTGGAAAAGGCTGGAGGATGCCGCCAAAAGTGGCACGAGGTAAAATTAAGGGTAAAGCAACAATTTTACAATGTCGTAAAGGTAAAATCGTCCGCACACTGTTACTAAGCTACAGTAAGAAAAGTTCTTGCTTTTAAATGGGTATGGATTCTACGTACTATGTTGTACCCCTTATTTTTTTGTTCTACATAGTACCCTTCAACTTTTAAAATTTTCTCCATGGTACCCCTCCATTAAGTCAATTTAAGTACATGAAATACCACTTAAAGATTTGATTATTATAAATAGACATGGCGGATTATTTTTAGCGAACCGGCCAAATATTGGATTATCGTAATCAAATTTTCCTTTCTAAAATGCCCTTGCATTATTGTTAGGTTAGAGGATAAGAGGAACACATTTGATATTTGAAAAATAAATGTTATTTCCAAAATTGTAATTTGTGAGAGGTGGCAATAATCTGAGAACTAATTCCAGATGGGTGGAGTAAGTATAATCATCCAACAATATTTCACATAGATTTGTTGATTTTAATTCGGTTCATCTTCTAGTTGGGCCAAGTTCGAGTCAGCTCATTAGTAGGTTCGGTCCTGTTTGAGTTAAATCATAAAAAAATGTTTTAACTTATTTCAAGTTCGAAAATTGATCCATCTTGAGTTTTCTCAAGACAACTTGTATTTGTATCGTGTTAGTTCTTGTTTGAGGCAAATTTATTTAGTTGTCCTAAGAAATTTAAAGTAGCATAAATCTACTTCATATATATTTATGGACAATATTCATTGTTAACTTGAAACTCACTTATTAAATATTACTCCCTCCATTCCAAAAAGATCCGAACAATTATTGAAACACGTAGTTTAAGGTGATAAGTTGTAGTATGGTTATCAAATGTTATATTATTAAAAAGTAGATGTGATAAGAGTTGGTGGGGTATTTTTAATTAAAGGACAGAGAAAGTTAGGTAGTTTTTTATTGATAAAGTTAGAGTGAGGGCCAAAAGGTTATAAAAACAGTAAAATAATAATAGTGGGGTCATGCCAAAAATGGAAGTGTTCAAACTAAAATGGGATAAACATAAAAGGAAAGTGTTCACTATTCTGGGACGGAGGGATTATATCATTTATTATGAGAATTAGTGAACATTCATGTGATATTTCATATATAATTTTCAGGTGCATTTAGGTTGTATTTTAGAGCTTTTAGCTTCATATTTAGGTTCATATTGCATTATATTCTTAAGTTATGTTATTCTACTCCTATTTGGCATTTTTTCGTGTTTTTTTATGAATTTCAGGTATTGAGAACATATTTGGAGTATAATTAGCTAATCTTGGCCATTAGTAGCATTTGGAAAGAAGGTACATTGCATAAGGACAGTTATGGATATCTTATACGAGTTTGAGCAAAACCAAAGCGGAAAATTATTAGAAGAAATATGAAAAAGGAGTCATGTTTAATCTTTTGACCATCACTTTTTATGTGTTTATGAGAATTGAATAATCAATGGATTTGAAATCTAGATTTAAAGAGATTTCCATCGGTAGATGGCACGCCCCGATGAGACTTCTAATCAAGTAGTTATGCCTTTCAGAAGTTTGCAATGTTTTCTGCTGGAATTTGCTACCGTATGCACAAATCATTAATTCCTCCCATTTTATGATTGATTCGACTTTCCTTATCTTGTAACTTACTTTTGTAGTGATATTCGATTATTTAGTCTTATTTATATGAGGAATCACTTCTTGTGAAGAACTCTCTCATTATTTTATTTTTTTTGTTTTAGTTTTAATTTTAGTTTTCTTCTTCCTTTTCTCTCTATCTTTTTAGTTGAAAACCCTAGTTTTTCTTGTTCGTGATTAATTCATGAGTTCTATTAGTTTATTTCCCTGAGGTCTTGTTATTTCTTTCTTTTGTTTCTTTGATTTTCTTTTAATTATGTTTTCCTTTTTAGATATAGTTTTTATTCTTTATTTGATGATTGAGTAGTCTTATTTCTAGTGTTGGGAATCCATGTTTATATGCTATGAATATTGATTGATGTTATTGATGGTTTGATTAGTCATTCATAATTCTAATTGATTAGATTCATATTGTTAATCTTGCAATTTGATCAATGGTCTGATTAAATCTTGCTAACCACGACTCATAGATCGAGGTATAATACTCCTTAGAGGCTTATCTACAATTGTCAAATCTGATTATGTTAGCAATCGTACTGCATATGTTGATTTGAGTGCGTTAAAA
This sequence comes from Beta corolliflora, assembly GCA_947648045.1. Lineage (NCBI taxonomy): Eukaryota > Viridiplantae > Streptophyta > Magnoliopsida > Caryophyllales > Amaranthaceae > Beta > Beta corolliflora. Next base: position 86,486 of record CANSZD010003177.1, read on the forward strand.
CCCGAAAGTAGGATTAATCTGTACTCTAGATATTAGACTAATTAGATTATTGATGGTATTTTGATAGATTATAATATGAGCATGGTGAACTATTACCCTAGATCTTTTTAGTTTGATTTTTGTATTTTATTAGTTTATACCTTTCATTCACATATTTGTGATATTGTTTAGTTTAGTTTATACCTTTCATTCACATATTTGTGATCTTGTTTAGTTTCTCCATTACCTTAAAAGCTAGCTTAAAGCTAGGGGTGTAAGTGGATTGGACTTTGCCAAATCTCATATGAACTCACTTCTATATATATATATATATATATATATATATATATATGAGAATGCATACTTACATGAGAAATGAGAATGGATTTTACGCGCTATAACTCTAATGAACAAGTGATGTAACTCTAATGAAAAAGTGATGTAACTCCAAAAAAAGAATATTAGAAAAAAAAATTAAAAAAAAAAGGAATTTTTTTTTGGGCTCAAATTTTTTTTGGAGGTATAACTCTAATGAACAAGTGTTGTAACTCTAATCCAATCGTGTGGTTGAGATTCATTCTCATTTCTCATGTAAGGAGCATTCTCATGTGATCTTGCCCCTATATATATATTGCACATTTTCTAAGGAGATGAGAGAGATAGAGAGAGATGAAAAAATGGACCCTACGTGATAAGGAGAGTAGATAGAGAGAAAACATACAAATTTAGTAATGTTGTAATTAATACGAAACTTTCATATAAAGGAAATGTTGCAATAATAAAAGAACGGAGAAGTATATATATATATATATATATATATATATATATATATATATATATATATATATATATATATATATATATATATATATATATATATATATATATATATATATATATATATATATATATATATATAGGGAAAGACTCTTGTGAGAACACCTCCTTTATTTGAGAACACTTTTTTATGTGAGAACAGATCCGATTTTCTATAAATTAAGTGGGATTTTTTGCCAAATACAACCCTTTAAAGTGGTCACTTTGTTGATCATGAGCCTTTCATTTTAAACTCTTCAATGTAGCCTCAAATAAACCAAACTCTTTTAAGTTGCAGCCTAAATCCAACTTATCTTCACGACAAACTTGACACCTAGAATCACCATGCTGATCATGGCAAGTTTGCTCATCTCTATTAATGACAAAATTTCTACAAAAGTTGGCAAAAAATTGTTGATTAGAGAAGAAACTCGTTCGATCGTCGGTGAAAAGCGTCGATCAAAGGTGTAGGAGTATGAGTTTAATTATTGTGTTTTCTTTTTCTACATTTTTCGCCAAGACATTTCTTCTCTTAATTTGTGTTGGATGAAGTAATTTAGGTGATGATGATGATGAGCGGGTTTTCTCAACTAATTTTAGTTCATAATTTTGGATTTTTGGTGTAATTTTGTTATTAATACATCGAATGATTAAATTTTTGTTAAAATAATTTTATTGTTATGTTTATGATACATGATTTTGATCATTTGATGGGTGGATGATGATGATCAATTATTGCCAAGTTGCATTTCAAAGCTTTGTTGAGATGAGATAAGATGAGTACAGTTTGCCTCACATTGTGATTTTGCATGTGTAGTATTACATATGTTATAAAAGTTATTATATATGATTTGAAAATAGTGTATATGTTCTACAAAATGGTGTACATGTTCTAAAATTTTACTGGAATTAATTTAAAATGTACTTGTAATCATTTATAACATACTTGAAATAATTTAAAGCATACTTGAAATAATTTAGAACACACTTAAAATATTTTAGAACATACTTGAAATAATTTAGGACATAAGCTTGAAAATTTAAAACATGTATATATCAATATATGTATATGTGTTGATTAGGTTCTTACGTAAAAAGATGTGTTCATGTTCTAAAAATCATAGCATATGTTCTATAAGTTATTGTTCTAAAAGGTGTTGCATATGTTGTAAATATAAATCTATTCTCATATATTGATATATGTTCTCACATAAGCGACCCATTCTCGCGGATCCTATATATAAGTGAGGCCATTTGAAAATGCATACTTATACGGTAAATGCAGAATTCGATTTTACGCGCTATAACTCTAAATTGAACAATGTTGTAACTCCAAAAAAATATTAGAAAAAATAATTCTGAAAAAAATAATTTTTTTTTTTCGGCAAGTTTTTTCGGGTATAATGTTAACGAACAAAGTCATTGTAACTCTAATCCAATCGCTGTTGGTTGCATTCATTCTCATGTATATATTCCGATAACTTTTTGGGCGTACAACAGGTCTAGTAAAACCAAGTTAGGGGTCGTCCTAGGTCGAGTTAATAACACGTTGTCTCATGATGTAATTGTGTTTTGAGTTTGAGTTCGAGTTTAGTTCGATTTTCTAATCATCGAGTCAACTTTGATTCTAGTGCAAGTTAGGTTCGGTCATATCCATAAATATCGAGTGAAATCGATAATATCAATATCAAGTCAAGTTCAGGACAATTATGGGTCACTAGTTCCACAGTATTTAGTAGTACCGGTTCTTATAAAAAATCACAAGACTTTGAAGTTGAATTTTTGACAACTGTGGACTGTGAATCTGTGATGGTAGTGTGATTCCCAATTACGTTGGTAACACCTTGTATTCCCTGCACGTATACAAGGAACGTGCGCATCTTATACACCCACAGATTGAAAATATTCAACGCAACAATGACAATCTCCATTCTCAGAAAACTTCTTTCTTTTTCGGATGGTGGGGGTTTGGAAGCAATATATATTCTGTAAACCAAACAGTATGCAAAAAAGCTTCACTCGTTATTTTACATTCTTAAAAACATATGGTACAATTTGTTGAGAGCATATCAAGGTTCATTGCCTTAAATAAAAACATGCAGGCAAAGATACAATAAAAATGGTAACTATGACCTTCATACCTCCATAAGCTTTAATTGATTATACTTTGAAGGTACAAGGTGTCAATTAGCATCAATAATGCTAGCAGAATACTTTAAACAAGAATACTAAATAATTTAGTTGAACACCTACTTGTTGACTCTTTTAACACCAACCTAGAGAATGAAAATTCTCATAGACTTTGTTTCAGTGTAATATAATTCCATAATCTCCCCGCGAATTGCGATCCGAAAAAGCGACTATGCTCGGTTTTGGCTTATTTTTGGCTCATTTTGGACTAACCGCGAACCGAAAAAGCCGAATTATACATGGGAATTATGTTACATTGCTTTGTTTCCTTCGTTGCTTGCCATGCTTTACGTGGTTCTTAATGGCATCCATCACTACATCAAGCTACCCAGGCTTCAAAACGTCGGGGTTTTGATCCTCGATAAAAAAATTCAACACTAGCTAGGTACAATACGTGTGTGTTCTCTTCATTTGAACTTATCTCGAACTAAACCTATTATACCCGATTGGACCTCGATCGCCCTGGTTTCGTCTCATCTTCTATATCCGATTGAACCTCTCAGCCTTAACAATCCCCGACACTTGCTTTATAAAAGGTGAAGAGAATGCACCCTACATCACATTGTATGTCGCTAGCAACAGTTAATCTGTCACAAGTGGCTGTTGCTTGCAACAGAACTTCTTGAATGATTTTGGGAAACTTGAAGGGCGAGCTTGATTGTTTGCCTATGTGATGATCGACTTATATCAACACATTCCTCCAAATCAGCATCACATGTTAGTAACACCCACTCGGAGTCATCATCTAAGTATTTCAGCTGATAACCACTCATATCACCTATATTGAATCTCCGTACTACTTCTTGCACTAAATCTCTAAACTTCCAACTCCTAAGCATGCGAAATCTGATCTTCTCCTCTCCATATGTGACTTTCACCCTCAAAGAATCACTTTCTTGGATCATGTGAACCCCACAATTCGGTAGTGGTGGGACGATTATCAACATTATTATGGTGCTCTACCAAAGATTTTTGGCTGTGTGACCTTGAAATAATGTGTCCGGGTTCATGACTTGGAGTGTGAAGCAGCTCTGCTTCACTTCTTGCACGTTTTAAGCAGCCTTCGAGTGAGTTTGGGCCCACCTGAGGATCCTCATTGCCCAAACCATTCCATGTAGAAGGCTGCTGCTGTGTCCCTGATGAGCAGCACTGGCTTGAGCTTGAACTCTGACTGCAGGAGGAAGAGGGAGATTTTGATGTAGCAGTACCCTCAAGCTCTTTGCTTGTTTGTGTAGGAGGATCATGTTGCTTAGGAGTTGAAAATGGGCTAGTATTTGAGAAATTTGGGGAGGCCAAGTCTGGGAAGTTTGAATAAAATGAACCGATTTGAAAAGCACCGGAGGCACCCTGAACCGAGTCAATCACAACTTGAAGCTTCTGTAAGGAGTGACCAACCTTCTTTATTTTTCGGGAAGGCCATCGCTTAATTCCGTGCTGCCTGCATATCCTTTTCAAAGTTGTAGGGCAGACTGCAACAGAGAGATTATAGTATTACTGAGTTTTTTTTCCCTACTGACTTACAACTTACAAGCCTACTTCTGTCTAGGTATGAGAAAAACAAACATAACACCAAGCATGTATGCATAGAGCACCTATCCCTGAAGTCCAATCCTACACCTGAAAACTACTCATTTACTCTAAATACTTGGACATTAAAGCATGTATACTTAATATCCTTACTAAACTACTAAAGTTTCAGAGAAATGAATTGATTGGTTTGGACCATCCAGAACAAAAAGAAAATAGCAACTTACCACCAATGCTCTTCGCAGCATCCTTGAGGCTGCCAGCAAAATGCTGACGAAGAACTTCCAATGTAATAGTTTTCTCTGCCTTGGCCCGCTTTTTGTCTCCAGATTTTCCAGAAGTTGAGAAACTCCCTTCACCAACAGCAGAGCAGTCTAGACTGCTGAAGCCTGGACTTTCCTTCATGTTAGCGCGTGGTGAATGCTGGTTCAATAGTTTACCAGCCAAATTTTCCCTTGTTTGATCGTCTTGAGGAACCGGGAGACTGCTAGTTCTCTCTCTCTCCTGAAAAGCGGTCCCACACGACTCCTCCTGAGAAGAATTCGATACAGTATTTTCCCCTTTTAACATATTGTTACTCAGCATTGAAGTTTCTTGCACTAGTTCCTTATCACTGACAACCCTTAAACTTCTACAAACTCTTTGTATAATGATTGAAAGTGAGGTAAGCATTTTCTTCTGTTCTTCTGGATCCCTACAATCAGTAGGCAGGAAGAATTCCAACACAAAGTCAGCATTACCCGTGTAGATACACCTAAGGCGAATAGCAACAGCAGCACACAAGCCGAACATCCTCGCATGGTGCGAGAGAGGATACTCGGTCTTGGAATAAGTTGTTATGTCTGGTGAGAAGCATGGTTGATTTGTCATGAATGCCTTCCCAGCAACACCTTGTCCTTTAAATAGGTGATGCTCTGAGCAAGCTTCATAGAACTCTTGCATATAAGGATTTGCAATAAAGCAAGCTGAATCGACTGTTGACACACATCGGGAGACGTTCTCATCAGAGTGTCTGCACCCCTCTTTGCCTTGTTGGATGCACGCTACCCACGTCTGGGCTAGAGGAAGCCCGTGACTACTACATGCAGATTTAATCACCTCGAGGACCTCTGGTAATGCAGCTTGGTATGAACTGCAGCACTCCTGATAAGAAGGCATTTCTTCTTCTTATTAAAATAATAATTGAAAATTAACTTTTCCCAATCATAGGACTGATATAATTACCTTTGTTTGCTGAGGACCTGGAATCTCGGAACAACTTCGAAGATCAACAGCCTGAGAAGTACAGGTTAGATAGTTAAAATCATAGTAGGGGGGGGACAAAATGATCCTTTTACTGTCCAGGTTATCTCACATCATTTGTGCAGGGGAAAAACCAAAATCATGTTTTGATGACAAGAAAAAAAAATGCTCAAATTAGGACGGAAATGTATGGCAAAAGAGGAAAATGTGAAGAAATGTGCAGACTTCGAGGAATGTTATCGATCATAGTTACTCAGGCTAAGAACTACAGGAATTCATATATTTGTTGAATTAAAAGGCAGTAAAACGAAGAGAGAAGAAAAAAAACAAACCTCAAGAGCTCTGCAGACACTTTCAAGTTCAGGTCGATAGTTAACCTTCTGAGTGGTCATGACAACCTCAAGAACTCCCAAGCAGTTCCTGCTACCTTGGTCAAAAACCGGGAGAGCAAGGCTGCCACGAACATCGCATTGCTGAGCATAAGGAACTCGTGGATATTCATCGATCCTGAAAAATCTAACATCAGGAGTCCATTCAGGAACTTGTCCCAAGAAAACCCTCCCAGGCAATCCCACTGACACAGCGGCGTTTTCCTCTGCTGCAAACTCATAATTCATAGAAATGTTTCTGTAATTGGCAAGTTGTGAGCCACTGGAGTTGACTGAGAAAGGTTGGTCGACAGTGGTCAGAATACGGGTACCACCCCTATTAACAGGAACCCATATTTGGACAAGGAGATCATTGCCTTTTGCTGAATCTTTAATGTAATTGAGAGCCTTCAACAACCTTTCCATTACGGTAGAAGCTGGTTTAGGTTTGAACCACAGCAATTTATTGAGCTCAGAACCTTCTGCACAGAATTTGTCAAATTGATCTGAATCAGTTGCGATAGTAACCAAACTCTGGCCATTCGACATACTAACTCGATTTCCTACTTGGGTATCAACTTGAACTGGATTTTCAGCCAACTCCAAAGTTTCCCTCACTTGCTGACCACATTTCTGCGACATGTTCATGCTCGATTTTTCGTTCGCCACCTCTAACATTGGCCATAGGTATGAAGAATCAAAGAAAGCGCCAGAAGTAGAAGGGCTTTGATGAAAGAAATTAGAGCCATCAACTGATTCTAACCAACATCCTTCGAGCAAGAGCTCATCCATATAATCGAGTTCCATTGCCGAATTCGATGGAACTCCAAATGCAACACTAGAATGGAAAGCAGCATCATCCATTTATCAGAATACCCCACCTCCCTTCAAATTCCAAAAAGCTTCACACACACTATATCCCCACTAACTAAAACAGAAGCTGATGTTCTTCACAAGAGAATCACTATGATATAAAAGCATCAAGGAATAAGCATTTCCTAGATTTCTTCACCCCCCGATGATTTTTAATTCTTGCCTGCACAGAATCCAGATTTACCCAAAAATATATCATCAATTAAAGAATCTCACACAGAAAAGAACCATTCATAATAAAAAAGAAGGAATCAAATACTATTTTAAAAATCCTTAGTTACACCACCATTAAGAGAGAAGAATCAATTTATTCATTTGAGATTAAAAAGTTGCATCCAATTAACATCAGTCAAAGAAGCTGATGACATAAGATAAAATACAATCAAACACCCATCAAATTTATAAAAGAATAAAAACCCCACCAAATCTGAGAATCCCAGAAAAAATTTCCAACAAGTTGGACCAAAGCATCTAAAAATGGTGAAAAAAAATAAGAAGAATCTGATCAATTTTTATTCTTTTGAAAAATTACATCCCTTCATTACAGAATCTCACAAAGTTTTTTATTTTTTTGATGCAAACAGAATCTACCAAAGTAAGGTTGGCAGAAACTCTTTTTAACTTGACTTCCATGTTAAGCTTTTGCACAAAAATCAAAAGTTGCAGCAGCCAGCCAACAATCTTAATTAGACAAAAACTAAAACTTTGCTAAATTCATTGAAACACAAATTTAAGAGAATAAGCCAACTTGGGTAAATTAAAGAAAGAAACTTTGACCCAAGTTAATTAAGATTGATGGATAATTAACAAAGGAGTTAAAGAGAAGAACAACAAAGAAACAACAAAGTTACTAAATTAGGAATAATAGTATGGAAAAGATACCTGAAAAAAGAACTAGCTAGCCCACCAATAATCATGTACCAAATCTTTTTTTGTTGCCTCAAAAACACCCAGAAATTGTCAGAAAATGCTGAGGCAAACTCCTAAATCAACAATCAAAATACTAACTTTTTGGGTGTCTGAAAATCTGATGTGAGAGAGAGAAAAGACCCTTAAATATTTTTTTTTGAAGAGTAAATGTTCAAAGGGGTAGCTTTGTTTTCTCTCTCCTCTTATGAATATAAGTTGGTGTGTGTGTGTGTGTGCGCGTTTTTGCTAGCAAAAGAAGGATCAGCTGGAAATGATTCCTAAGTATGGCTGGGTGAAGATTCTCCGTTGCTACGACGGACGGTGTGGGACCCACCAAGCTACCCTGTGTCCTCTTGTTCTTGGGATTCACGCTGTAAAGTCAACCAAAAAACAAAAAGAGGGAGAAAGCGAGTTTTGTGGTGGTGTGGTGTGGGTTTGTGGGAATAAATGAATGAATGAAATAAGAGGCGGAGTGACGTTTTGTTTTTGGTCCAACACTCTTTTCATAAGAAAACTAGTATTTGGGCCCGGGCGTTGCCCCGAGTATTAATGTTTTCCGAACTTGATATGTATTTTTTTCCATTCGCATTTAAAAATATATTATAAAAAACTCAACATTTAAAAGGTACAAATATAATACTATGAACATTTAAAGCATGATTAAAAGTTGGTTGAGATGGTAATTGTGCTATGTATAATAGCAAGAGGTCATGTGTTCAAATCTTGTTGCAAGCCAATTTTACTTTTAATTGAATTTTGTATTTGGAAAATTTTAAAAGGGGGATGACGTTGCTTAGGTACTAAAGTTTTGAAAGATTGAGTCCATGTCACTTGATCATTTTGATAGTCTTTCCCAATAATGTATTCAATATTTTTGTGGATATATGTGAGGACTCTATATATGATATGTATTAGGAATAACATTGTTATTCTTAAACTGTGATGAAGTAGGACTCTCTACTTAGGTTGTATATATATATTCTGATGATGAATGAAAAAGGTGACTGAAATTGACCAAACTTAACTTCGTGGTATCGATCTACGATTGAAAATTTCCTCTCCACCCAAAACTGAAAATACCGAACCAAATAGAACCAAGACTCGATTTTTTTTTCGAGCATTGATCCTCATCACTCGATTCTTCTATTCCAAGACTCGATTTTTTTGATTGCTCATCATTGCTTCACCTATTCGCACCTATTCTCGTGGTGCTAGGCGAGTCATAATGACGGAAAATTCCGAATCCAACATCCCTAAACCCGACCCAGCCTATTTTCTAGGCTCAAATGATAATCCGGGCAACTTAATCACTCTTATTCAGTTGAAAGATGACAACTTTGATGAATGGGCACGCGTGATTCGCATGTCTTTGAATGCAAAACGCAAACTTGGCTTCTTGGATGGTACTATTTGTAACAACCCATAATTTTGCTCCTAGTTTTTCCGCAAAAGTTTTCCCTAAAACTATTATTTTCTCTAGATTAATGATTTTTATTCTTTATAATTTGGGAGCCGAATTATTATTTTATTATATGGTGTGTTAATGTGTGCATTATATTTATATTTATAATATAATTTATTAGAATTATTTTCATTATTAAGTATTTTCAAAGTTTAGGCGCGATTTAGGAATTTATCGATTTATCGCGTGACGGACTTTTGATGCGTGGACCTTTGATGACTTGGGCCGAAATCATCTTGGTGTACTTGGGCTTGGACAGTCGGCTATGGGGAGGGAGAAGGAAGAAGTTTCTCTTCTTTTATTTCATTTCTTTTAATTGATGATTCTTGGTAGTTGGTAACCCCCATAACCCCCCTAATCATTTCTCCTAAACCCTTCATTTTTTTCCTTGCCATAAAATTCTGATTTTCATTAAAAGAAGTTCAGCATCATACTCATTTAACCCTCACCGTTTTCAAGAAAAGAAAGAGAGAAAAGGAAGAGGAAAAGAATAGAAAGGTTCAACTCGGTTTTTCCTGTCACACCTTCACGAAAATAACCGTAGCCGGAGATCTAACCGTTGGATCGTCTTCAAATTTGTACAGAACGTTTACAACATCTTGTTATTAACTTTGACCGGAGCGATTTATATTCTGAGGTTTTGATCACCGGGAATCATGGTCGGAACAGAGCAGTGCGAAATGAGATTTTTCAACGTTCAAGAAGAAAACGCCTAGTGACTTATTGCTACAATTTTCGTTCATGGAGGACTTGGATTGCACATATTTTTCGTATTTCTTTAGACTCGCTCTCCTCCTGACGTTCCAGGTAACTAGTAGTTATCTTAGAACCATAGTGATTAGAGTATTATTCGGTATTAGATTATTACGCTAGGAATTATTTAAAATACCTTTTGAATGAAATTATTGACGAAATTTGACATGAATATACTTGATGCATGCTGTGTGACTATTGTATAAAGAAAAATAATTTTCGTCTGATTTTTAGTATTTATTTGATTTAATTGGTATTTTGTGCATTTTTGGCTTATTTGCATAATAATTATTAAACGAATGTTAAAATTGATGAAATTATTTTTCGTGGATCATGTTATATGTGTAGTATGTATTTCATGCCTTAGAATAATTTTTTCCTAATGTTTACCAGTTTATTTAATTGATTTATCTGTTTTTGCAATTTCATTTCTGTCAGTATATAAATCATGAAAATTATTTCTGGAGGCCGAATAATTCATTTATTTATATATTATGTGTTTCCGTGAGTTTATGCATGTTGTGTAGATGTTTTCGAATAATATCCGGTGGGATAGATGTAGTCCCCGGTGAAGAACATGCCAACCACCTGGTTTGCGAACTAGGGGTACACATGGGTTAATTGTTGTCGTCCGAGAGGTCAGGGAGTTCTGCGTGTTCTACCCTACATCGGGAGTTTGGCCATTCTTAGACACAGGCAGTGGGGAACGTAACCCCATAGACTAACCTGGAGATTGCGATCTGACAAACCTTAGGAAGTGAATTGCGATTCACTGACGTTCAGTTTCTGACTCAATAACTTGTTTTACCTATACTTCTATTTTTTATAAAAGTACTTTTGAGATGATTTATTTATTTTTATCCAACTCACTTGCTATTTATTATTCACTTGCGTTATTTGTGAGTTATATGGAAGTGGATGCATATAGTAGTTTACTTGACTTTATTATTTCCTTTCTTATTAATCTATGTCTGAATCATGCTTTGATTTCTTTTGTTCTGGGAGAACTGCTAGTTACTCCCCACTGATTGTGGATTGTTGTTATATATTTTGCAAGTTATGTTGATGGGAATCTTCTTTGGTTTTGGATTCGGGTTGAGTTGTGAGCATTAAAAAGCTAGATGTTTTAGGTCTAGACTTTTAGTTAGTTGAAAAGTTAGTTTTATCTTTTGGTTATTACTTTAATTAATTTAATTTATTTATACTATTTACTTATGTTGGTTTATCACTTAGTTATTTAAACACATTTCTTGTAGTAGTGACATTCCCAGAAGACGATGTTTCCGCCATCGTCCTATTAATACTATTATTATTTCTTTCTTTTCCGCTTTGAAATTCTGGGGTGTTACAGTTGGTATTAGAGCAAAACGTTCCTAAACTCTGAAAAAGAGTTGCTAATGATTCTTTAGAATTATTAGTTAGCCATATAGGATATAAAATTTGTTTAGAATTAAGTTTAGTAGTTTCACTATAATGAGAGTGTGATGGGTAGAGTAAGTAAAGGGAAGCCTTATGGGAATGTGGTGTGCTCTCATGCTTATGGAGCATATGTTATATGTATAGTTACTTGTATTATTGGTGGAATTAGTCTACCAAGTTTGCTAATCTTATTTGCAGGGCCTGTTGCATGTAAATTATTTTCTCTTTTACCAGAGTGCGCAGCGAAAGCGAAGTAATTTATAGCCTTCTCCGTTTAGTTGTGTGTTTAATTTATTTTGTGTTTTGCAAAATTTAAAAATAAGCTTTAATTTTATTTTAATATAGTCATGTGTGTTGCATTGCATTTATTTTATTTGCTGGTTGCTTGATAGTATATGTTATTATGTACGACGGTATATATTTTCTGTTCTTTTTCAATTAAGTGTTGTTTTTATGTGAGCACTACGTATATGTTTTATTATTTTACAAAACTTTCTAGTTTGAGTTTATATTCCAAATTATATTTTAGATCTTTGATCTTAATAAATTTTATACTTATATAAGAGTTATATTTTGGTATTTAAATTTTGTTATTGTTAATATTTTGATATACTCTTTTGAAAAATGTTTAATCTCAATTGTTTTATAATGAAAGGGGTTATGAAATTGTCTTTCAAGATATTTGTCAAATTTCTCTTACCGTCTTTGACCATCTATATTTATAAATATTTTCCTTTTAATATTTTTATTTTTCATGCTAATCCTTGTTTAGCCTTTAATTATTGTTTTATCCACTTGTCCAACAAGTAAGCTGTAGGCTTAGCTTCCTTGTCGAGCAAGTAAATTAGTATCTTGAGTGTTCTTCAGCTGGAGACTTGTGCAACGATGTCTGAATCCGCTTAGTCCTTAGCCTTGGCTTCGCTCCCGAACCTGCAAAAAGGGGCCCACCCTGGAGGTTTGGGTGGTGGTTCCCCCTCCGATGCTTAAGTCAGATATCAGGAGTAGTGAGAGAAAGTAGAGATAGAGAGAGAAAGTGAGAGAGTATTTTATCAGAGTAACTTTGCACTGTTTGCATTGAATGAATGTTTCTCCTGATTTCAGGGGTATTTATAGTGATAGCAAGTTGACAGCTATCCTTAAAACCTGCCCTAGAATAGTGGCTTCTGATTGGCTGGGGGATCAGATCATGACACGTGGCAGACCAGGACTGGTGAAAGTCTATTAACCACTCTCCTTCAGCCACCTGGTAGTACTGGATTCTGACTGTTGGGCCAGAAATTCAATCCTTTTACCCCAACTGAGTATAGCCCAGAGATTAAGCCTTATTTTTATTTTAAATAGGGTGACACGTGTACGGCTCTGATGAGCCCATGTGTCGTTAAGGGAGCCGTAGATGTTAGGCTACAACATTTTCCCCTAAAAAGGGCTTTCACTGTTGGCCCATCGACGGTTAATGCCCTTTTACCCAAGGTAGCTTTTTGTTGGCCCGTCTGACGGTTAAGGCCCGTTTTACAGAAGGTAGTGTATTCAAAATGAAGGAAATGACGCACCCTTTCCAGGATTTTACCGGTCATAACCGACCGTTACCTTCTTTTATTCGGTCATTTCTGACCAGGAATATTTTTTTTATTTTTTTTTTTTTTTTTTTTTTTTGCATATATCCCTTGGGCGAGAATCACCCGAAGAAGGAAAACGTCCAAGTATGGATGTCCACCTTAGGGATATTCTCGTCTAAGATAATGAAACACTTTCTCTGGACGAGAATCACCTAGGAAGAAGGAAGGCGTCCATTCTTGGGCCGGCCACTTTCTTTGGGTCATTCTCGCCTCGAGAAGCCGAATGCTTTTGGACGAGTACCTTGAGACTCGTTCAAGTCGTTGCCCAATTTTCTTGGACGAGTAACTTGAAGAAGGAAAACGTCCTGGCTTGGACGGGCACCTTCTTTGGGTTATTCTCGTCTGAGGGTTTTTAATGCCTCTGGACGTGTATCTTTTTGACTAGTCCAAGTGGTTGCCCCTTTTCTTGGACGAGGGTAACTTGAAGAAGGAGAACGTCCTTGCTTGGACGGGCACCTTCTTATGCCTCTGGACGAGTATCCTTTGGACTCGTCTAAGTGGTTACCACTTTTCTTGGACGAGGGTAACTTGAAGAAGGAAAACGTCCTTGCTTGGACGAGCACCTTCTTTGCCTCTGGACGAGTATCCTTTTGACTCGTCTAAGTGGTTACCACTTTTCTTGGACGAGGGTAACTTGAAGAAGGAGAACGTCCTTGCTTGGACGGGCACCTTCTTTGGGTTTATTCTCGTCCTCGAGGGTTTTTAATGCCTCTGGACGAGTATCCTTTTGACTCGTCTAAGTGGTTACCACTTTTCTTGGACGAGGGTAACTTGAAAAAGGAAAACATCCTTGCTTGGACGAGCACCTTCTTATGCCTCTGGACGAGTATCCTTTTGACTCGTCTAAGTGGTTACCACTTTTCTTGGACGAGGGTAACTTGAAGAAGGAAAACGTCCTTGCTTGGACGGGCACCTTCTTAATCCTCTGGACGAGTATCCTTTGGACTAGTACCTTTCCCTGGACGAGGATGGCTCGAAGAAGGAAAGCGTCCATGATTTGGACGGCCACCTTCTTGGGACCATTCTCGTATGGGAGTCTTCTAGAGACTTTGGACGAGTACATTTCCCTGGACGAGGATCGCTCGAAGAAGGAAAGCGTCCATGATTTGGACGGCCACCTTCTTGGGACTATTCTCGTCGGGGAGTCTTCTGTAGTCTTTGGACGAGTACCTTTCCCTAGACGAGGATGGCTCGAAGAAGGAAAGCGTCCATGATTTGGACGGCCACCTTCTTGGGACTATTCTCGTCTTGGAGTCTTCTAGAGTCTTTGGACGAGTACCTTTCCCTAGACGAGGATGGCTCGAAGAAGGAAAGTGTCCATGATTTGGACGGCCACCTTCTTGGGACTATTCTTGTCTGGGAGTCTTCTAGAGTCTTTTGACGAGTACCTTTCCCTAGACGAGGATCGCTCGAAGAAGGAAAGCGTCCAGGATTTGGACGACCACCTTCTTGGGACCATTCTCGTCTGGGAGTCTTCTAGAGTCTTTGGACGAGTACCTTTCCCTGGACGAGGATGGCTCGAAGAAGGAAAGTGTCCATGATTTGGACGGCCACCTTCTTGGGACCATTCTCGTCTGGGAGTCTTCTAGAGTCTTTGGACGAGTACATTTCCCTGGACGAGGAGAGCTCGAAGAAGGAAAGCGTCCATGATTTGGACGGCCACCTTGCTTAGTTAAGGAAAGGGTGAGTCTCATCCTTGCCTTTGGACGATCTTCAGACTCTCAAAGAAGCTAAGTATAATTGTGGCTCGTCCCTCAAACTTAACTAGTCCTAAAAGTTCGAAGGTTTTAGTTGTATCCCCCCCTTCTTGGGCTTAGTTCATCCTTGTATTTTGGATGAGCTTTGCACCAAGAAGGAGAGAGGCCAACATTGGCCGAGCCAACATAAACTCTTTCGTTTAGGACGAGCTTAAATACTTGTAGGCAATTTATATATTGCTTTTTATGGACGAACCATGTTTTGGCCGGCTTCCTTGAGGAAGCCACACTCTTCTCGAAGTAGTGAACCCTTACTAGAGCCTTTGCTACTTAGCTGACCTTGCATTTGAAAGTAAGATTCCTTTACTAAGGCTTGCTTATTTCAAGTCGGCTTCCTTTTAGGGACCATGACGTTTCTCTTACTAGAGACTGTCATTATTTGATTAACCATATGTGCGATATACCTTTTAGGTTTATTACACCTTGGCCGGTCTCTTTGAGGAAGCAATGTGTGTCAGAGAAATGGTTATTTCCCGTTATGATGTCCATTGTTTATCCTTTTCTTTGAACGTTTTAATGTTCTTTGTAATTTTGTCTAAGTTAATGTCACTTTTAGGCCACTAGACCAACTGGTGGTAAAGATGCCCCAAAGTGAACAACTTAGTAAAAAATAAAGGAACAATATAGGGAGAAAGTAGGAATTGTATTATATGAATTTTGCTTGACTAAGTGTCAAGATACATGTATACAATTCTTTTTCTCTTTTTGTGCCGTGGCACTTGTTTGGTATTACGGACTACGTAGATTTCTTGCCGATTGAGTCGAGTCGGACGTTGTACTTTTTTCAATGTGTCTCGAGTTCCGGGTGCGCTATATTGGTCGTCCATCCATGTCTTGGAGACGAAAGTTCCGCTTCGCACTTCCTGGACTATCAGACAGGGTCCTTCACAATCTCGGACGTTTTCCTTTCGCCAGCGACCTTCGTCTGGTCTTGCTTATCTGCCTTCCATGATGATGGTTTCGAGTAGTTAGGTAACATTCCCTAGCCGCCCGCTCGGTCTCCATACAAGGAGCCAATCTTGCCGTCATCACACTCATACTTCATCAACATCAGGTGAGTTACTATTACTGCTTTGACATGATTCAGAGTTGGTCGTCCAAGAATGACATTGTAGGGTCGTCAAGTCTCGGACCACCAAGAACTTGATAAACGAGTTCTTGAGACTTCCTTCTCTCCCACTCGAACGGGCAAAGTCACCGTTCCCATGGGATGGATGACTCCTCCCCCAAACCCTATGATGGGATGGTGAACGGGAACTAAGTTCTTCTCCTCAAACTTTAGTCTGGACAAGCAATCAGCACTAATGATGTCCGTCGAACTTCCGGTGTCGATCAGGATCCTTCTTACTCTCAAATTTGCTATATTCATTTCTACAACCAAGGGATCATCATGGGGAGTCCTCAACCTGCCCCGATCTTGCTCACTAACTACCACCCTTGGGAAGGGCTCAGCCTTCGTCTGATCAGCTAACAAAACTTGGCCGAGCTCCCTAAGGTAGTTTTTGTGCCCTCTATTAGTTGGTCCCCCAGCAGCAAACCCACCTGAGATTACAAGAACCACATCTTCGTCGGTGCTTGCACTCTCCTTCTTCTTGTTATGCCAATCATCTTTCCTTGGGAACTTCCTTCCCCCTTGAGTCATATAGGAATTCATCTTTCCTTTTCGGGCTAACTCTTCCAAAGCTCTCTTGAGGTGCTTACATTCATTGGTCTTATGACCACAATCTTTGTGGAAGTGGCAATACTTGTTCTTATCCCTGTTTCTATAAGGAGTTTTCATTTCAGCTGGGGCCTTCAACTCATACTGATCCTTAATCTCCATGAGGATGGAGTATTGGTCTTTGTTAAACTCAACAGGATTGGATGAGGATGGCTCGGCCTCCTTTCTCTTGTTCTTTCTAGCCGGAGTGGTGTTGGAGGTAATCGCCCAAGTCTCGGCCTTCTTGGAGTTGCTCTTTTTTGGCTGAGCAACCTCTTCAGGCTTCTTAGAATCGGGATGCTTTGCCTCAGCACATACTTCGGTGGCATGAATAAATGCTTCGGCTTCCCTCAAAGCCTCAGCAAGAGTGGAGATTTTCTTCTTAACAAGGTCAAACTTGAAACTTCCTGGCCTTAGACCACTGATGAAGGCGTCAAAGGCTACTCCAGCATTAAGATCTTGGATCTGAAGCGCTTCTAGGTTGAATCTCTTAACAAAACTTCTAAGAGCCTCCTTAGGTCCCTGGACGACCTTGCCTAGGTGCATGCTTGTCTTTTGCTCTTGCTTGTTGGCAACAAAATGACTAGTGAATAAGAAGCTAAGTTCAGTAAAGTTGTTGACTGAATTGGGGGGAAGATTGTTAAACCACTTCTGCGCTACTCCTTTCAAAGTAGCTGGAAAATTCTTACACCAAGTAGCGTCGTCCACTCCTTGGACGTACATCTGATGCTTGTAAGCAGACAGGTGATCGTCTGGATCAGTAGTTCCATCGAAAGGCTCAATGGTTGGGAGTTTTACCTTTGGGAAGGGGGGGCGTCTCCATAATCCCGGCCGAGAATGGAGTAGGCCGGTTGATTTGGAGAGCTCCCAGTTGTCCCTCAATGGGTATGAACTCCTTGCGATATTCCTTCATTACTGGGTTGGATGAAGTGTTTGCGAGCACTCGGACGCTTTATAGACCATGGGGCTGAGCCACTGTCTTCTCCTGTCGCGGATGAACAAGAGAGTGACTTAAACTTCGTCCCTCCCCTCTGGACGACAACCTCAAAGGAGGGTCTCTCAAATATGGTGTAGATCCTATAGCTGATCGTTGTAATGCAACAGCTTTCTTTGCTTCTAGATACTCTCTAGCATCTGTTTCCACGCGGTGCCCGCTTGGACGAACATGGTCCTGAGTCCTCATCACCAGGTTCCAGTCCATCTTTCTTCGTTGATCATTATCCTCTGGCTGCTTTCCTCTTGCCGTCCTCCTAGAGGGCTCCTGACGAACATGTCGACTGGGACCTGGACGATCTACTTGAGAACGTCCTCTAGGACGAGGTGGATTGTTAGCACTGCTCCGGTTGTGATGAAAACAAAGATATTGATTTTAATTCATTCTCCGGACGACCGCCGCCATCTTAGTCTCGAAAGTCATTCAAAGACATTCTCCAGGTGGGCGGCGAGCCACCGGACGACCCGGATTCACTTGGATGACCAGTTCTTGGCTTGGTCAGGAACATTGACAATGGACGGAGGTCTATCTCTTCCTCGAGGTGGTCTTTCATGCTCCACCGTATCTTCGACATTAACTTGAAGGCTTCGATTCCTGGCAATGTTGGACGATTGACAATCAGTCATCGTTGCGTCTCCCCACAGACGGCGCCAAATGTTTTATCCACTTGTCCAACAAGTAAGCTGTAGGCTTAGCTTCCTTGTCAAGCAAGTAAATTAGTATCTTGAGTGTTCTTCAGCTGGAGACTTGTGCAACGATGTCTGAATCCGCTTAGTCCTTAGCCTTGGCTTCGCTCCCGAACCTGCAAAAAGGGACCCACCCTGGAGGTTTGGGTGGTGGTTCCCCCTCCGATGCTTAAGTCAGATATCAGGAGTAGTGAGAGAAAGTAGAGATAGAGAGAGAAAGTGAGAGAGTATTTTATCAGAGTAACTTTGCACTGTTTGCATTGAATGAATGTTTCTCCTGATTTCAGGGGTATTTATAGTGATAGCAAGTTGACGACTATCCTTAAAAACCCGCCCTAGAATAGTGGCTTCGATTAGGCGGGGATCGAGATCATGACACGTGGCGACCAGGGGCCGGTGAAAGTCTATTAACCACTCTCCTTCAGCCACCTGGTAGTACTGGATTCTGACTGTTGGGCCAGAAATTCAATCCTTTTACCCCAACTGAGTATAGCCCAGAGATTAAGCCTTATTTTTATTTTAAATAGGGTGACACGTGTACGGCTCTGATGAGCCCATGTGTCGTTAAGGGAGCCGTAGATGTTAGGCTACAACAATTATGGTAATAAGTTTTGTAGTATTTGAAAATAAAAGTACTTTAATGAGTTGTTTTGGTGTTAGATTGAAATATAGACGCAAGCTATTTTGTTTTAAAGGTTAGCATTCAACAACTTTTACTTTACTTACTTTTCTTATTAGCATTTTTTTTTTCAAACTTAAATGCGTGAAAGGACTTCGTTTACTATTTGTTGTTTCTTGGTTAAATATTTAGTGCTTTCTCATTTCATAGCAAAATTTTGGTTGTTTTCATTACTTCTTATTTAATTCTCTGATTTTGACTAATCTGTTTTATACTCTTTAAAAACGAAATTTATATACTCAGTCTAAATTTTAAACTTGTTTGAGTTGATATTAAGTCATAATGGGTGATTCCTTTGAGTTGTATGTCAATTTGATAAGTCTAAATTTTAAACTTGTTTGAGTTGATATTGAGTCATAATGGGTGATTCCTGTGACTTGTATGTCAATTTGATAAGTTGACACATTTTATCTGTTTTGATTTAATTTCCTTTTTCAGTTGATATTAAGTTTATATTGGGTGATTCCAGTAAACTCTAATGTCGATTTGATAAGTTGGCTTTCAAATATTGTTTTGTTGATACTAGGTTGCAATGGGTGGTTCCATGCACATTTGTGTCGACTTGGCAAATTTTATAATTGTTGTTAATAATTTATTACTTTATCGCCTATTTATTATTAGTGTTTCGTCGTTGTGAAATTTATTTTAAAGTTTTCAATTTCTTTTGCGAACTTTAATTTTCATATATATGTTTAGGAGGCGTACGCTCTTATAACATATGTCATGACTTGTCTTCGTTAGTGTTACTTTAATAAAGCAGCTAGCTACTCTTTATTAAAGTGTTCTTATCTCTTTAAGTGGAGTATAAGTCTGTGTGGTTATCTCTATTTAAATTGGTTTGGCTATCTATTTACGAACTTTTTCTTCTTCGTTTCTTTTCTCAAAATATTTATGTATGGTCGGATTTATTCTTTTATAATTTTACGTAAGTATTTATTCCTGCTTCTTTTACAAAATTACCTATAGTTTATTGTGCAAAAGTTTTTACCTTAAACTTTCTAATACTTGTCTTTGGTTCTTTCACATTTTATAAAATGATTGTTGTTACCGTGCTTCTTTACTATACAACTGATCTTTTGGTCTTCCAAAATAAAATATATATATTATTTGAGTTATCAAATTTTTATACCTGCAAAGTTGTTTAATTCTTAACTAAAATCCATCGATTTTTGTTTTCTTAATGTTCTTTATCTAGAGTACTTTCTTTTGTCTCTTGGTTGTTTTTAAGTTTCGAGGACGAAACTCTTTTAAGGAGGGGAGATTGTAACAACCCATAATTTTGCTCCTAGTTTTTCCGCAAAAGTTTTCCCTAAAACTATTATTTTCTCTAGATTAATGATTTTTATTCTTTATAATTTGGGAGCCGAATTATTATTTAATTATATGGTGTGTTAATGTGTGCATTATATTTATATTTATAATATAATTTATTAGAATTATTTTCATTATTAAGTATTTTCAAAGTTTAGGCGCGATTTAGGAATTTATCGATTTATCGCGTGACGGACTTTTGATGCGTGGACCTTTGATGGCTTGGGCCGAAATCATCTTGGTGTACTTGGGCTTGGACAGCCGGCTATGGGGAGGGAGAAGGAAGAAGTTTCTCTTCTTTTATTTCATTTCTTTTAATTGATGACTCTTGGTAGTTTGTTACCCCCATAACCCCCCTAATCATTTCTCCTAATCCCTTAATTTTTTTCCTTGCCATAAAATTCTGATTTTTATTAAAAGAAGTTCAGCATCATCCTCATTTAACCCTCACCGTTTTCAAGAAAAGAAAGAGAGAAAAGGAAGAGGAAAATAATAGAAAGATTCAACCCGGTTTTTCCTGTCACACCTTCACGAAAATAACCGTAGCCGGAGATCTAACCGTTGGATCGTCTTCAAATTTGGAAAGAACGTTTACAACATCTTGTTCTTAACTTTGACCGGAGCGATATATATTGTGAGGTTTTGATAACCGGGAATCATGGTTGGAACAGAGCAGTGCGAAATGAGATTTTTCAACGTTCAAGAAGAAAACGCCTAGTGACTTATTGCTACAATTTTCGTTCGTGGAGGACTTGGATTGCACATATTTTTCGTATTTATTTAGACTCGCTCTCCTCCCGACGTTCCAGGTAACTAGTAGTTATCTTAGAACCATAGTGATTAGAGTTTTTTTCGGTATTAGATTATTACGCTAGGAATTATTTAAAATACCTTTTGAATGAAATTATTGACGAAATTTGACATGAATATACTTGATGCATGCTGTGTGACTATTGTATAAAGAAAAATAATTTTCGTCTGATTTTTAGTATTTATTTGATTTAATTGGTATTTTGTGCATTTTTGGCTTATTTGCATAATAATTATTAAACGAATGTTAAAATTGATGAAATTATTTTTCATGGATCATGTTATATGTGTAGTATGTATTTCATGCCTTATAATAATTTTTTACTACTGTTTACCAGTTTATTTAATTGATTTATCTGTTTTTGCAATTTCATTTCTGTCAGTATATAAATCATAAAAATTATTTCTGGAGGCCGAATAATTCATTTATTTGTATATTATGTGTTTCCGTGAGTTTATGCATGTTGTGTAAGTTTTTGGTAATTTTTGGGCGTTTATTTGTATTTTGTAATTATTATATTGGCTTTATTGGGTATTCTGTAAATTAACGTTTAAAAATACTTTTAGAGTCCGAAAATTATAAATAAATTTTTTACCATGCCAGTAGAACCATTAGGGTCGTATGATAATTTTTGTGTGATTTTACTGCTCGAACTTATTAGTTTAATAATTATTATTGGGTTTTGTTGTGAAATTGATGATACTCTTTTAAATTATTTGAGAGCTTGTTAATCAGAAATGATTTGTAATCTATTATGTTCTTGGTTGCTGATGTTCAGTAGGTTGTAGTAAGTATTATTGGGTATCATTATGTTTATGTTTGATTTATGAGAAAAATGATTAATTGTTACTACTCTTTTATTGAATAAGCCTTGGAGTTAATTGGTGATGTATTTTTGATTGAATTGTTGGTGCTGTAAAAATTAGTTTAATATCATTGTTGATGTTTAGAGATTTTCAAGGTGTTTATTGTTGGAGACATTTGTTGTAAGTTTGTAAGTTACTACTTTGAGGATTTTTGAAGAATTATTTTTGATGAATTATGGGTATAAGGCCGGGTGGCATCCCTTTTGACGAATGTTTTTGAGATGAATGATACTTTGATGATATTTATGATTTTATTTTGAGATAAGAATATCCGGTGGGATAGATGTGTCCCCGGTGAAGAACATGCCAACCACCTGGTTTGCGAACTAGGGGTACACCTGGGTTAATTGTTATCGTCCGAGAGGTCAGGGAGTTCTGCGTGTTCTACCCTTCATCGGGAGTTTGGCCATTCTTAGACACAGGCAGTGGGGAACGTAAGCCCATAGACTGACCTGGAGATTGCGATCTGACAAACCTTAGGAAGTGAATTGCGATTCACCGGCGTTCAGTTTCTGACTCAATAACTTGTTTTACCTATACTTCCATTTTTTATAAAAGTACTTTTGAGATGATTTATTTATTTTTATCCAACTCACTTGCTATTTATTATTCACTTGCGTTATTTGTGAGTTATATGGAAGTGGATGCATATAGTAGTTTACTTGACTTTATTATTTCCTTTCTTATTAATCTATGTCTGAATCATGCTTTGATTTCTTTTGTTCTGGGAGAACTGCTAGTTACTCCCCACTGATTGTGGATTGTTGTTATATATTTTGCAGGTTATGTTGATGGGAATCTTCTTTGGTTTTGGGTTCGGGTTGAGTTGTGAGCATTAAAAAGCTAGATGTTTTAGGTCTAGACTTTTAGTTAGTTGAAAAGTTAGTTTTATCTTTTGGTTATTACTTTAATTAATTTAATTTATTTATACTATTTACTTATGTTGGTTTATCACTTAGTTATTTAAACACATTTCTTATAGTAGTGACATTCCCAGAAGACGATGTTTCCGCCATCGTCCTATTAATACTATTATTATTTCTTTCTTTTCCGCTTTGAAATTCTGGGGTGTTACAGTTGGTATCAGAGCAAAACGTTCCTAAACTCTGAAAAAGAGTTGCTAATGATTCTTTAGAATTATTAGTTAGCCATAGGATATAAAATTTGTTTAGAATTAAGTTTAGTAGTTTCACTATAATGAGAGTGTGATGGGTAGAGTAAGTAAAGGGAAGCCTTATGGGAATGTGGTGTGCTCTCATGCTTATGGAGCATATGTTATATGTATAGTTCTTTTAATGATTCTATGATTTGTCCTCACTGTCATTTTGAAGGACACGATATTTCGGGCTGCTTTGAATTAATTGGGTACCCCGAGTGGTGGGGGGACCGACCTCGTGGCCGGCGTGGAGCTACGGCAAATCGGGGCAGCAGAACTGGCCGCGGACGTGGCGGCTGGGGTGCGCCACCAGCACGCACCAACAAAGCCGTGGCCGGTGGTGGTGGTTCGACAGAAAAGACGAGTGGATGGGGGGCTACGGCTTCCCAGCCACGTGATCCATTGAGTGCGGGTCTTGCCGGCATCACAACTGAACAGTGGCAGACTCTCTTGGATTTGCTGAACTTGCCTAAACCAAAGGATCGTGTGACTGGTGAGTGTTTATGGATTATTGATACGGGTGCTACACATCATGTGACAGGAAAGTTTTCGCAGTTGTGTGCAGCACGGAAAATTAATGGATGTCCAGTGGGTTTGCTGGATGGTAGTTGTAATAGCCTCAATTTTTAAGCCGAGGTTATTTTAATAAACATAATTTATTAACGTACTAATCCGTACGTAAATTGTTGTGTTTTAATGAATAAATATCTAATTTATGAGGTTATGTGCATTATGTCTGTGGATGTGAACGTTAAGTGTTATTATGTGATTATTAATACGAATTATGAAGTCAGGCAAGTCATTTGTAAGTTACGTTAGGAACGTTGAATATCGTTCCGGAGTTTTGAAATTTGTGATTATGATCGGTGTTGTCTTTAAGTTATCTTAAAGATTGAGATTAAGGGCCAATTAAGCTAAAAGACTTTCATTAAGGTATAAAATTTAGTTTGGAAATTTAGTTAAGAATAATTAAGGATTAGGAAGTGATTGGGGAGATAATCCAAAGCTAATAACCTTGAGAATTCTAGATAGTTCCTAAGCAAGGGAAATGACGATTTTGCCCCTAATACTAAATCGAAATCATGATCTTGCCATTACCCATTCTCTATATATAAGTGATCCAGGACCCAAAGTTATTTCATCTGATTTCATCAAACAAAACACACCAAAAAAATCACTAACACTCTCTCCTCTTCTTCTCGCCGTAACCGGCGTGTGTCGGCCGCACTTTGGCAGCTTGTCTCTTGTGATTTCTTGCTTTGAATCTTACATGCAATCCTTGTCCTAGGATCCTCAAGATGTTCTTCATACTGGGCAATTGTTATTTTTGAGATATCACATCCATAGCATCAAAGAAAACAAAGAAAGGTATGATGTGGCTAAACTATAGCATTTATGAGATTTAGTAGATTGGAAACTTGATTACTTTGGGTTAATTGCGGAATTTTAAGTTATGAATATTTTAATTAAGGTCTTATGGAGTTGTTGGAGGAGATCTAAAAGTTGTTGAAAGATATTTGATTCATAAATACCGGAATAAGGTACACAAGCTCCACCACCTAAACTTTGTTTCTAGCTTTGATCATGGAATTTGTTGTGGAATTGTGGATACTTGGATTATGTTTGAATGTGTATAAAAACTTATTTGCATGTGTTTTCTTATGGAAGATATTGTGTTAAAAATGTCTTGCATGTCAAGTTCCCTAGGACTCTTTGAATAACTGGGTAAGAAAGTGATTATCTATTCTCTTGAGCTATGCTGCCGTGATTTTCCCTGCCAAATATCTTTCTTTTCCACTCTGTTTTTAGCCTTGGTGTCTCTTGGAAATGGTAGGTCTTGAAAAGTTATTGAATTTAGGCCCAAAAATCACTCCATTTGGAGTTGTACATCAAAACTTATGTTGTCCGGAAGTTGTTATGTGCATAACAAGTTCCTTCAAAAATTTATCAATCCTTGCTATATCTCGATTGCGTTTTGATTACAGATCCTGTTGTGGCTAAACTTTCATGATATTTCCTTGGAACATTTATGTCTTGATTATCAAATAAATCTTTGCTTCATTTACCTCATTAAACACGCAACCTCAATTCATGGAGTAAAGGAACACCTAAAACTCTATTTTTGCCTAGTTGTTTTCCGGGTTAAATTACCATGTTTCTTTGGTTTATTAATTACCTTTAAATATTGAATACCTACTGAATGTATCCATTTATTTGCTTATCTACCTAAACCATAGCCAAGCAGAAAAGTTTCGATATAAATTCACACCTAAAACCCATATTTTGATATTAACACCGAAACTACGACATTGATGACTTGAGTACTTGTGTGGCGTAGTCTTTTCATATATCTAAGAACCTCTTTATGAATACCAATTCATACTGCCATATCTTATTGGTCACCTTATCAACCACTCGGTTAACCACAATGATTATTTTCCGAAACCTTATTAATAAGTCACTTTTCCAGGTATGGTGGAACTTGACATAGCAAGCTTGTTTTACGAAACTTGTTTTGATAAGTTGAAGTTTGTTATGATGGTTGAAATAGTGATTAAGTATAAGTATTTGAGCATAAGTATTTCAGTATAAGTATTTAAGTATAAGTATTTGAATATAAGTATTTCAGTATAAGTATTTAAGTATAAGTATTTGAGCATAAGTATTTAAGTACAAGTGTTGAGTATAATTATTCTTGTATGATTACAAGTTTTGTTTTATAAGGGGAAGTGAACAACATTTGTGGAGCAGGTTTGCTCATTATGTGTTTAGAGCGGGTATTGCTCTGTTATGTGGGGTCATGACCTAAAAGTCTTGCAAGCAGGAAATAAGAAAGGTGGGGAGACGTCCCTCAAAAGTCTGGAGTTGTGGCTCAGCCCTTCCATTCGTGTTCCTTCCCAGAGTTAAGATATCTTAAGTATGAGTATGAAAAGTTTTTAAATGACTGTGGAGAATAATGTCACGGAATTTCGTTGATAGTTTTCATTGAAAATTACTCGATATACTCATGACATGATTATTGCTTTCGCAATGTTTAAGAAAGAAAAGTATCTTTGTGGTTGAATAAAGTGAAAGTATTTGACAAACCAATTATGCTGTTATGTTTAAGTAAATTCTATTTTCAGCCACCATATTATTTTGGAAAGAGTGGGACTTGTGTACCAACGTAAGCTGACTTGTTTTGTTCTTTGAACCTGTCCTGGTGGGGGCAGATTCATTCGTTTTGCAGGATTATGCAGGATTAGAAAGAATGATCGGATTAGCTCCTTTGTCCAAACGTGAAGTTATGATCAATCTGTTTAGTCCGCTGTTATGAAACTATCTGTTTTATATGATGATTCTTAGCAAGTTAATCATGGGTTTCCAGTTTGTAATCTTGGTACTTAAAACTTAGTATAAGAACTATTTTATTATAACTTATTTTCGTATTATGCTTAGATACTATGAGACTTCCTACCTTTCCTTGGGAGGGAAGGTGCCGAAGTCCGCGCTAACAGTCACTCTAATTAACAGCTTAACTTTGTAAATTAGCAGTATTAGGTCTTAATTAAGCTGCTATTTGGAGCGGGCTGTTACAAGTGGTATCAGAGCCAAGGTTTTCGAAATCCAAAATTAAGTATTGCTAATTTGCAAGTTTTGGAAACAATAAGAGTGTTTACACAAGTATTTTCTTAAGAAAGGAAAATTAAAGCCAATTTCCTATATATATATATATAAAAGCTTTCAAAACATTTGTGATACGTGTGTGATTATGTTTGTGCTATGTGAATTTATGTGTACGAATGTGTATGGGAATGATATGAGATTTGGTATAAATGGTTCTGAGTATATTCCATTAAAGCGTAAGTGAGAATATGCTTATAAAAGGAGGACTCAACACCTATTATGTTATTGATAAATGGTAAATGACGCGGTTGACCATGCTAATTAGCCACTAGGTCACAGTTTGGGGATAGAAAGAGGTTATGGAAGCTCGTGGGAGCCATTAAAGGAAACCAAGGACTTAAGTCAATGTGATTTGTGAGCCATGGGCTAGTTCTCGTTAAGTCTAATGGAATCTGTTAGAATTGTATAGGTTTACTGAAGCGATTCAAGGTTATGATGTAATTATGAACAATAAGGATAAGAGTTTGTTAAGGTTGGAAATATTGTGGAAGAAACTGAGGTGAGATCAATGATACTCTGGAGTGCTAGAGGCAGGGTTAGCCATACCAGACAATTCTCATCATGGAACGACGTATGAACATAAAACTTGTGGAGAGAAGGACGGAGTGGAAGATAATTGGTGGTACTAAAGCTTTGTGTTAGTATTTCTTTTATGAATGTAATTATAAATAAATTTGTTGTGAAACTATGAGGATAAGTTGGAACAAAGAGTGTTTATATGAGGATGTAAACTCAACTAGCTACGTTGGTATTATTTAAGTAAGCTTTGTTTTTGCATTAAGCTAGTGGTGTAAATGGAGAGCTAGGAATTAATTGTTATGAGTTTATAAAGGAACGGATATGAAGTTAGGAGTAATATGGACATGTTGAGACGTACTACTGTAAGTTATAGACTAGAGATTAATATGGATAATGAGTGTAAGTAATTGGAGTATAAGTTTCAGGTAGATAGCTAGATCCTGGTATATTTATGTATGATAGGGTGATATGGAGTAAGATTTATTAGCATATAATAATAAATGTCGTAGACAATTTGTTAGGATGTAATATTTTGTCCAGGTAGAAGGTATGGGGGCAGTAAATTCCGAACATATGGATATCTTTTCGGTAATATAAGAATCAATATGATTGTGAAATAACCTAATCGGAGGCGTTACAGATTGTGATGGGGAAATTGACCAGGTTATACTTTTAAAGTCTATATATGTTAGTTACAAGTACTTTGTGATTTGCTTTATAAATAACTTGTATTCCTCCAATAACATGTGTCGTAGTTGGCTATGTTATGGGTTTCGATTGTGAAATGAACTTGAATACGAATAAGTTTTATGTTTCTCTTATATGTTTTGAGGAAAAGAAACCATTTTGGAACTTGGAATCTTAGATATTGCTAATTAGATTGGAATCTGTATATAACAGATTTGGAATATATTCCCTCAGATATATCAGTTGAACATTGTTATGAAACATAGGTGAAAATCGGGAGTTGCTTTAGGGATTGAAACTTAAGATAATTGGATCTTATTCGACCTTGGAGGAGTCATATGATTGTGCTCTAGAGTAAGCGTGGATTGGAATGTTTTTTTTAAAAAAAATTTCATTGTAAAGCCTTAGCTAATTTGTTGTTTGGGACTGCACATTTAAGTATCTCCGGTAGCGTTTTGTTAAACTTCATTAAGGCAACTTATATATTTGATAGAGGGTCGGGTTGTTGTAAATGATTATTTAGAGATTGTGTAATTAAGATAGCGATAGCCAAGGTTGCATGTAGGTTTAATATTTCTCAATTTTGAGTATTATAATATAATCTTGGAGGATGCTTTGGGCTGAGCAAGAACCGAGCAATCATCAAATATTATTAGGTGAAATCACCAAGCAAAGATGGTATTATATAGCATGGTGTGTCGTCAAGCTCGAAGAACAAAGCAAAGTGATAAATGTGAATATGTTACTTGGGAAGTATTGATTTTGCAATTCAGATAGTTAATTAGAACCATAAGAAGGTAATTGGGATGGAAAAAAAAAACTTTTGAAAGAGTCTTCAGATGTATTATTTAATGGTTTGCCAGCATTGCAATTATATAAGGTGATTGAATATTATATAAGATAAGTGCCAGGGGTTACATATATCTTTAGAGCTGAGATGGCCAATTTAATGACGCAGTTAGAAGTATTGTTGCAAAAAGGAATATATCCGACCCAATGTTTCAATCTGAGGAGGCGGATTAATAAAATTATGTAAAAATCATCGACAAACTAATAATATTACATTTGGGAAAAGGAAATCGTTATCCCGAGTAGATAATTTATTTGATTAATTAAAAGAAGTTAGGGTGTTTGAAAGTAGATCTAAGTCGGGACAAAAAAAAAAAAAACTAGATGCACGCAGCAAGTGAAGATATTTTGGAAATGTCACTTAGGATGAGTTAAGGTCACTATAAGTTTGTGGAAACACTGATCGAGCTTAGTAATGCACCCGTAGTTCTTATAAATACGATGTAGTGATATTTTAAATCTTATTAGACTATATTATGACAAGTTTGTAGATGATATTTTGGTATGTTTAAAGAATTTAGAAGCGCGTCCTAAAGAAGTATTAAGGAAAGAATAAAATTAGAGTGGTCAGAGAATTATGAGGAAGCTTTCCAGAAGTTAAAAGAAAATGTTAACCAATGCCCTAGTTCTAGCTCCGCCTTCTAGGATGGAAGTACTTAAGATGTATAGCTATGTTTCTCATAAAGGGTTGGCATGAATATTAATGTAACATCAGTAAGTGACAGCCTATACCTCTAGGTAGTTAAAGTTATCAGGAAATTACCTTGCACATGATTTGGAATGGAAGTTGAGGAATTTGCCTTAAAAGTATAGAGGTTTTACTAAATTAACTTCGGAAGGTTTATACTTCGAACATTAAAACTTAAGGTATATCCTTATTTAGAAAGATATGAAAGTGAGATAGCAAAGGTAGCTAGAATTGCTCAAGGATATGATGTAGACATTTGGTACCACCGGGGAAGGCAAATGTCGTAGTAGATGCTTTGAACAGGGAAACCTCAGCAGGGAAATTATGTCACCATTTGAATATCATATGAGTTATATCAAGAGTAATGCAATTGGAGTTGAATGTTAGTAAGGAAGAAGATCTGCAAGGAGAACTAAATGTTTTGTAATAAAAGTATTCCTTTTGAGAAAATTGAAATAAGTAAGTGCAAATTAAGTTTATCAAGGAACTAAGGACAAAGATAGAGAAAAACGAGATAACTGATTTCCAAGTATATGTTTGTGGAAGCCTACAAATACATAGGAAATTGGGTGTACCGAAAATTCAAAATTGAAAAAAAAATATATATAAAAGATTATGAGGGAGGCGTTTAGCAAGGCGTACTCAGTTCGTCATTAAAGGGGTGTGATGATTCACGATATAAAGACGTATTTTTGATGAAGAGGTTTGAAGCAAGAGGTGCCGCAATATGTCGCATAATATTTAAATTGCCAAGAAGAGAAGTGTGAGGGGAGAAGTGGCACGAGCAGATAGGGTGTTTTATCGAATGCTGAAAGATATATGTTGCAAGTTTATGTATTGGAATTTAAGGGTTCATGGAGAGATAAATTAGCATGGATGGAATTCTTCTATAACAAAAAGCTACCAATCGAGTATAACTTTGTATGAAGATATGTGTGGTGATAAAGGTCGAACACTTATTTGTTGGGATGACGTGAGCCTGAAATTCCAGTAAGGCCTGTAAGATCATGAAACTAAGAAGCGAGTATGAGAAATTCGAGGAAAACAAAATGGAGATAGTTCAGGTTATAGGTATTTAACCTTTGTTTTAAGAACTATTATGGTCAATTTACGAATACTTCAAGAGGTGTTTGTCATAATTATGATTGTCATTTTTGGCTGTCAATTGCCATCATATAAGCGTTAAGAGTGCGATTTTAAAGCAACATGAATTCCGATATGTTCTATCTGGATTGTTTCCTTTTAAGTTATTTAAAGAGAACAAACTTAAGTTCCGCAATTTGTTGCACTAAATGGTTACAACCAATCAAATCTATAAATAGATTTGTAACTCATGTTTTCCTCTGGATTACTAGAAGAAGTTCTACGATATTGTTACCTTAAGAGATTTGAGTATATGTTATAAAAGTTCTGAAACTTTGGGTTATAAATTATGGAGATGTGAATCTGTGTAATTAAGAATTAAGTAATGTTACATTAAGACTCTTGATAAAATAAAAAAAAAAAAAATAATAATAATAAAAAAGGGGAAAGTATGACAAGGCAGGCATTACTTTAGCCAAGGAACTAAGAACCAATCGTGGAACATAAAGAGTAACATGTGGGAACATATTAGATATACGAGATCATTATCCGCAGTTACTCTAAGGTACGATATAAGTTTCGGGACGAAACCTCTTTAAGGGGGGTAGAGTGTAATGGCCTCAATTTTTAAGCCGAGGTTATTTTAATAAACATAATTTATTAACGTACTAATCCGTACGTAAATTGTTGTGTTTTAATGAATAAATATCTGATTTATGAGGTTATGTGCATTATGTCTGTGGATGTGAACGTTAAGTGTTATTATGTGATTATTAATACGAATTATGAATTCAGGCAAGTCATTTGTAAGTTACGTTAGGAACGTTGAATATCGTTCCGGAGTTTTGAAATTTGTGATTATGATCGGTGTTGTCTTTAAGTTATCTTAAAGATTGAGATTAAGGGCCAATTAAGCTAAAAGACTTTCATTAAGGTATAAAATTTAGTTTGGAAATTTAGTTAAGAATAATTAAGGATTAGGAAGTGATTGAGGAGATAATCCAAAGCTAATAACCTTGAGAATTCTAGATAGTTCCTAAGCAAGGGAAATGACGATTTTGCCCCTAATACTAAATCAAAATCATGATCTTGCCATTACCCATTCTCTATATATAAGTGATCCAGGACCCAAAGTTATTTCATCTGATTTCATCAAACAAAACACACCAAAAAATCACTAACACTCTCTCCTCTTCTTCTCGCCTTAACCGGGCGTGTTCCAGTGGCCGCACTTTGGCGGCTTGTCTCTTGTGATTTCTTGCTTTGAATCTTACATGCAATCCTTGTCCTAGGATCCTCAAGATGTTCTTCATACTGGGCAATTGTTATTTTTGAGATATCACATCCATAGCATCAAAGAAAACAAAGAAAGGTATGATGTGGCTAAACTATAGCGTTTATGAGATTTAGTAGATTGGAAACTTGATTACTTTGGGTTAATTGCGGAATTTTAAGTTATGAATATTTTAATTAAGGTCTTATGGAGTTGTTGGAGAAGATCTAAAAGTTGTTGAAAGATATTTGATTCATAAATACCGGAATAAGGTACACAAGCTCCACCACCTAAACTTTGTTTCTAGCTTTGATCATGGAATTTGTTGTGGAATTGTGGATACTTGGATTATGTTTGAATGTGTATAAAAACTTATTTGCATGTGTTTTCTTATGGAAGATATTGTGTTAAAAATGTCTTGCATGTCAAGTTCCCTAGGACTCTTTGAATAACTGGGTAAGAAAGTGATTATCTATTCTCTTGAGCTATGCTGCCGTGATTTTCCCTGCCAAATATTTTTCTTTTCCACTCTGTTTTTAGCCTTGGTGTCTCTTGGAAATGGTAGGTCTTGAAAAGTTATTGAATTTAGGCCCAAAAATCACTCCATTTGGAGTTGTACATCAAAACTTATGTTGTCCGGAAGTTGTTATGTGCATAACAAGTTCCTTCAAAAATTTATCAATCCTTGCTATATCTCGATTGCGTTTTGATTACAGATCCTGTTGTGGCTAAACTTTCATGATATTTCCTTGGAACATTTATGTCTTGATTAGCAAATAAATCTTTGCTTCATTTACCTCATTAAACACGCAACCACAATTCATGGAGTAAAGGAACACCTAAAACTCTATTTTTGCCTAGTTGTTTTCCGGGTTAAATAACCATGTTTCTTTGGTTTATTAATTACCTTTAAATGTTGAATACCTACTGAATGTATCCATTTATTTGCTTATCTACCTAAACCATAGCCAAGCAGAAAAGTTTCGATATAAATTCACACCTAAAACCCATATTTTGATATTAACACCGAAACTATGACATTGATCACTTGAGTACTTGTGTGGCGTAGTCTTTTCATATATCTAAGAACCTCTTTATGAATACCAATTCATACTGCCATATCTTATTGGTCACCTTATCAACCACTCTGGTTAACCACAATGATTATTTTCCGAAACCTTATTAATAAGTCACTTTTCCGGTATGGTGGAACTTGACATAGCAAGCTTGTTTTACGAAACTTGTTTTGATAAGTTGAAGTTTGTTATGATGGTTGAAATAGTGATTAAGTATAAGTATTTGAGCATAAGTATTTCAGTATAAGTATTTAAGTATAAGTATTTGAACATAAGTATTTCAGTATAAGTATTTAAGTATAAGTATTTGAGCATAAGTATTTAAGTACAAGTGTTGAGTATAATCATTCTTGTATGATTACAAGTTTTGTTTTATAAGGGGAAGTGAACAACATTTGTGGAGCAGGTTTGCTCATTATGTGTTTAGAGCGGGTATTGCTCTGTTATGTGGGGTCATGACCTAAAAGTCTTGCAAGCAGGAAATAAGAAAGGTGGGGAGACGTCCCTCAAAAGACTGGAGTTGTGGCTCAGCCCTTCCATTCGTGTTTCTTCCCAGAGTTAAGATATCTTAAGTATGAGTATGAAAAGTTTTTAAATGACTGTGGAGAATAATGTCACGGAATTTCGTTGATAGTTTTCATTGAAAATTACTCGATATACTCATGACATGATTATTGCTTTCGCAATGTTTAAGAAAGAAAAGTATCTTTGTGGTTGAATAAAGTGAAAGTATTTGACAAACCAATTATGCTGTTATGTTTAAGTAAATTCTATTTTCAGCCACCATATTATTTTGGAAAGAGTGGGACTTGTGTACCAGCGTAAGCTGACTTGTTTTGTTCTTTGAACCTGTCCTGGTGGGGGCAGATTCATTCGTTTTGCAGGATTTCTAAGAGCAATAGTAGAGCTAGTAGGATTTTTGAATTAATTCATTGTGATTTATGGGGGCCATATAAAACTAAGTCTACATGTGGTGCTTCATATTTTTTTGACATTAGTAGATGATTTTTCCCGCTCTGTTTGGACGTATTTATTATATAATAAATTGGAAGTTGAGACTATGTTTTTGCATTTTGTGCTTTGATTGATCGCCAATTTGAACAGAAAATTAAATGTGTGCGCAGTGATAATGGCACTGAATTTAATTGCCTCAAACCTTACTTTATGCAACAAGGAATTATTTTTGAGACTTCTTGTGTTAAGACTCCACAACAGAATGGTAGAGTTGAGCGGAAACATGGACATATTTTAAATGTTGCCCGAGCTTTGCGTTTCCAAGCGAATCTACCTTTGAAATTTTGGGGGGATTGTGTGCAGGAAGCTTGCCATTTAATAAATCGAACTCCTTATGTTATTCTTGACTATAAGACTCCATATGAATGTTTGTTTGGTAAGCCCCCTACGATGACTGATATCAAGATTTTTGGGTGTTTATGCTATGCATATAATATTTCTCATGGGGGTGATAAGTTTGCCAGTCGAAGTCGACGTTGTGTCTTTGTTGGTTATTCTTATACTCAAAAGGGATGGAAACTATACGATTTGGAGACCAGGAAATATTTTATTTCACGTGATGTGAAGTTTATTGAACATAAATACCCCTTTAGTGTGTCTGACCCATTGCCAGTGTCGAATGATGCACATAATTTTGTGGAATATTGTGAGGAGGAGATGCCTATGCCCCTGGTTGAAGTTCCCGTGCAGGTTGAAGGGGGACTTGGTGCAACGGGGGGTGGGGCGCCGAATGTGGAGGGCACGGTTGGACCACACCGTGTGGCCGCAGGGGAGGCCGAGGCTATGTCGCCTCGTGTGATGCCTGGCGTGACCCCGGATCATGGGGTGCTGAGTGGAGTGACGCCTAGTGGGGCGCAGATGCAAGGAGGGAGTAGAGAGGAGAATGTTGAGGTGTTGGGAAGGGGGAAACGAACCAAAATCCCAAATAAAAAGTTGCAAGATGTGACTCATACTGTAGTGAAAAAGAAAAGTTCATCAACTCAGGCACTTGTTTCAGCATCGTCCTCAGGTACTCCCTATCCTATTACACATTATGTTAGTTGTGAAAAGTTTTCTGATAAACATCGCAGATTTCTAGCAGCTATAACTGCAGGGCACCCTCCCAAGTCATTTAAAGAAGCTATGAAGCATGAAGGGTGGCGTGCAGCCATGGGAGCTGAGATAAAAGCTCTAGAGGATCAAGGCACATGGGAATTGCAACCTCTTCCTCCAGGCAAGAAGGCCTTGGGGAGTAAGTGGGTGTATACAGAAAAATATGATGAGCAGGGAAAACTGCAGCGGTTGAAGGCCAGACTGGTTATATTTGGTCATCATCAGGTGGAAGGAATTGATTTTAATGAAACTTTTGCCCCTGTAGCAAAAATGACAACAGTTCGCACTTTCCTGGCTATTACAGCGGTGAAAAAATGGGATATTCATCAGATGGATGTCCACAATGCATTTTTACATGGTGATTTGGAGGAAGAAGTGTATATAAAAATTCCTCCTGGATTTCAGGGAGGAAATACTAATCTAGTGTGCAGGATGAAAAAATCATTGTATGGTTTGAAGCAGGCGCCTAGGTGTTGGTTTGCCAAATTAGCCACTGCTTTGAAAGCCTATGGGTTTAAGCAGTCTTATTCTGATTATTCTTTGTTCACTTTGACCAGGAAAAATATTCAGCTGAATGTTCTTATCTATGTGGATGATATGATTATTGCAGGGAATGATCAGGAAGCTTTACTAAACTTCAAAGCTTACCTTGGCAAATATTTTAAAATGAAGGATTTAGGTGCTTTGAAATATTTCCTAGGCCTTGAAATTGCTCGGGGGCCGCAGGGAATTTTTATGAGTCAACGCAAATATGCCTTGGATATCATATTTGAGGCCGGCTTATTGGATGCCAAGCCAGCCGAGTTTCCTATGGAGCAGCACCATCAGCTCGCTTTGGCTGATGGTCCTTTGTTTGATGATGCAGAGAAGTATCGCAGATTGATGGCAGATTGATTTATCTTGCTGTTACTAGACCTAATCTGACATATTCTGTTCATATTTTGTCACAGTTTATGCAGGCTCCTAAAGTTGTTCATTGGGAGGCCGCTCTGAGAGTGGTTAGATATTTGAAGAAAAATCCAGGACAGGGAGTCTTATTTCGTTCTGATAGTAATCTCCGCCTTGAAGGGTGGTGTGATTCTGATTGGGCTAGTTGCCCTATTACTCGGAGATCCCTGAGTGGGTGGTTTGTATTGTTGGGATATTCTCCTGTTTCCTGGAAGACTAAGAAGTAGCCTACAGTGTCTCGATCGTCTGCAGTGGCAGAATATCGTTCTATGGCTGCTATAGTTTGTGAATTAAAGTGGTTAAAGCAGCTACTAGGTGATCTTGGAGTTCAAAGATCCTCGCGGGGATGAGATTATATTGTGATAGTCGATGCGTTATATATTGCCAAGAATCCGGTGTTTCATGAACGTACTAAACATATTGAGGCTGATTGTCATTTTGTTCGTGATGCCGTGACTGAAGGATTAGTGAGTCCGTCATATGTTCCTACTAAGTTTCAGTTGGCAGATATTTTTACTAAAGCACTTGGTAGGACTCAATTTGATTTTTTGTTGTCCAAGTTGGGCGTTCGCAATTTGCACGCTCCGACTTGAGGGAGGTGTTAGGACTCTATATATGATATGTATTAGGAATAGGATTGTTATTCTTAATTTGTGATGAAGTAGGACTCTCTACTTAGGTTGTATAAATATATACTGATGATGAATGAGAATGGTGACTGAAATTGACCAAACTTAACAATATAGTATTGTAATATTGTCGAACTAATTTGGTTGATAAAGTATCGGGGTGATACCTGTGATTTATTTTTGTAATATGTGTATACTTTGTACGTTATAGTTCTTTTAATGATAAAATAAGATATATATATATATATATATATATATATATATATATATATATATATATATATATATATATATATATATATATATATATATATATATATATATATATATATATATATGTAACATTTGTAAAGGAGTTTTTTTTCTTGGTTGAACGAGTTATCGTTCACGTACATCATGCATGATATGAAGCGCAAAAGGATTATTGGTTAAAAGAGATAAATACATCTTTTTTTCAAAAAGCAAATAAATACTACCGACCAAATTAACATCGTAACATTATGCTTAAGATGGGCGATCTACTTTATGTTCGAGAAAGACATTATGCATCATTGAAGAACTCTAAAATATTATGAAATTTTGCAATAGTCAATATATGTTTTTTTTGATAATAAACTATGACTTGTATTTTTTTTAAAGGTGTTGATATTATGTTGATGAGGTTGATATGTTGTGCTTTGGCGCATAGTACACTCGGTTCACTTGAGCTTAGCTTCGGCTACATCCGTATCGACCCGTGTCGCACACCTGCTTTAGGTTGGTGAGTCTCCCAACAAGTGTTTATGCATACGGTGAGGCTCGAACCCGAGACCTCCCTTAAGTGACACCAAGTCGCAATAGTCAATTTGATAGCAATTGCATGCACAAGAGCCCTTCCCATGAAAATCTTTCCAAATTAGGCTATATTCTTTAGGACTTATTTTCACTTCATTTCAGTTCAGTTCAATTCAACTCACTTCAATTCAGTTCAATATTATTAATATTATTATTATTATTAAATATTATTATTATTATTATTATTATTTTTATTATTACTATCATTATTATAATTAATTATTATAAGTATTATTTATTATTATTATAATTATTATTATTATTATTATTATTATTATTATTAATTAGTAATAATAATAATTATTATTATTACTATATATTTTATTATTAAAATATTATTAATTAATAATAATAATTATTATTAATATTATTTTTAATATCAATATTGATTATTTTATTTTATTAATATTAATATTAATAATAATTATTATTAATTATAGTTATTATTATTATTATCAATTATTATTATTAATATTATTATTTATTATTATTATTTATTATTATTACCATTATTATTATTAGTTATTATTATTATTAATTAATACTCCCTCCGTTTTCTTTTGTTGTTCCTATTTGGATTCAGGGAAGAAACCAATGTAACTCAAAAAAATGGGCAAGATTCCACTATTTTAAATAAAATTAAATTAACTAATAATAAAGATTCATGCCTTTTTGAGTTATTCTATGTTAGGCAACCAATGATACAAAATGTTTGAGGGGTAAAAGAGTAAAGTAACTACAAACTAACGTGAACACATTTATTGCTCTTTGAGTTACTCTATGTTAGACAACCAATTATGCAAAAGTTTGAGGGTTATAGTGTGAACACATTTATTGCAACATAAAACTAATGGGAAATTTAATTCATAAATTATATTATTTATGGAAAGATTCAAAATAGGAACAACATATTGAAATTTTCCAATGGGGAATACAGGAACAACAAAACAAAACAGAGGGAGTATTATTAAAATTATTATTAGTACTACTAATTATTATTATTAAATGTAATTATTAGTATTATTATTAATTATTATTATTATTTTCATTATTATTATTTGTTGTAGCCTAAAATCTACGATTCCTCTAAAGACACTTGGGCTCATCTGAGCCCTACACGTGTCCCCCTGATGAATAGAGGAAAAAGATCTACCCT
This sequence comes from Beta corolliflora, assembly GCA_947648045.1. NCBI lineage: Eukaryota > Viridiplantae > Streptophyta > Magnoliopsida > Caryophyllales > Amaranthaceae > Beta > Beta corolliflora. Next base: position 125,113 of record CANSZD010003177.1, read on the forward strand.
TTGGGCCAGGCTCAGATTGTTAAAAAGGCTGCTTTTCTGGCCCAAAAGGAAGTCAGAGACCAGCTCTCTGAGGTGGCTGCAGGAGAGTGGTTGATAAACCCTCCCAAATCATGGCCTGCCACGTGTCATGATCTGATTCTTCAGCCAATCAGAAGCCACTATTCTTGGTCAGATTTTCAGGTTAGCTGTCATTTTGCTATCACTATAAATACCCCTGAAATCAGGAGAAAGATCATTCAATGCAAACAGTGCAAAGTTACTCTGTAAAACTACTCTCTCACTTTCTCTCTCTAAAATTACTTTTCTCTTACAACTCCTGATATCTAACTTAAGCTTCGGAGGGGGAGCCACCACCCAAACCTCCTGGGTGGGTCCCTTTTTGCAGGTTCAGGAACGAAGCTCAGGCTTGGACTTAGTTGATTCTGACATTGTTGCACAAGTCTCCAAAGAAGAACATCTAAGGGATACTAGTTTACTTGCTCGACAAGAAAGCACCATCTACAGCTTACTTGTTGGACAAGGAGACGAAACATTTGGCGCCGTCTGTGGGGAGACGCAACGATGACAGATTGTCAATCATCCAACCTTGCCAGAAACCAAAGTCTTCAGGTTAATGTCGAAGACACAGTAGAACACGAGAGACCGCCTCGAGGAAGGGATGAGCCCCCGTCCATCGTCCAAGTTCTTGGACCAAGCCATCAACCCGGTCATTCAAGAGAATCTTGAACGTCCGAAGGATCGCCGCCCATCTAGAGAACGCCTTGAATGATTTCCAGTGCAAAGATGGCCGCCAATCGTCGAGAACCGATATCAAGAGCAATATGTTTTTTTCCGCTTAACCCCGAGCCAGTGCTAACAATCCACCTCCTCCTAGGGGACGTTCCCAAGAGGATCGTCCAGTGCCCTAGCCGGCATGTTCGCCGGGAACCTTCTAGGAGGACCAGCAAGAGGAAAGCAACAAGAGGATAAGGATCAGCGAAGAAAGATGGACTTGAACCTGGTGGTAAGGACCCGAGACCATGTTCGTCCAGCGGGCACCGAATGGAAACAGATGCCCAGAGAATATCTAGAAGCAAAGAGAGCGCCGCAATACAACGATCAGCAACAGGTTCTACATCATACCTGAGAGACCCTCCTTTGAGGTTGTCGTCCAGAGGGGAGGGACAAAGTTTAAGTCACTCTCTTGTTCATCCACGACAGGAGAAGACGGTGGCTCAGCCCATGGCCTATAGGCGTCCTTTTCCTGCAAACACGTCGTCTGATCCGGTGTTAAAGGAATATCGTAAGGAGTACATACCCATTGAGGGACAGATGGGAGCCCTCCAGATTAACTGGCCCACTCCATTCTCGGCCAGGATAATGGAGGCGCCCCCCTTCCTAAAGGTTAAACTCCCTACTATAGAACCTTTTGATGGAACAACAGATCCCGATGATCACTTATCCGCTTACAAACATCGGATGTACGTCCAAGGAGTAGATGATGCTACTCGGTGTAAGAACTTCCCAAAGAACTCCGAAGGGAGTAGCTCGAAGTGGTTTAACAATCTTCCACCCAATTCAGTCAATAATTTCACAGAACTCAGTTTCTTATTCACTAGTCACTTTGTTGCCAACAAGCAAGAACAAAAAGCAAGCATGCATCTAGGCAAGATCGTCCAGGGACCTACGGAAGCTCTTAGAAGTTTCGTTAAGAGATTCAACTTAGAAGCCCTACAGATCCAAGATCTTAATGCTGGAGTGGCCTTTGACGCCTTCATTAGGGGTCTAAGGCCAGGAAGCTTTAAGTTTGATCTTGTTAAAAAGAAAATCTCCACTCTTGCCGAAGCCCTAAGGGAAGCTGAAGCGTTTATTCACGCTACCGAAGTGTGTGCTGAGGCAAAGCATCCTGAGTCTAAGAAGCCTGAAGAGGTTGCTCTGCCAAAGAAGAACAACCCCAAGAAGGCCAGGACTTGGGCTATAACCTCCACCACCACTTCGTCCAGAAGGAGCAAGAGAAAATAGGCTGAGCCATCCTCATCCAATCCTATTGAATTTAACAAGGACCAATACTCCATTCTCATGGAGATTAAGGATCAATATGAGTTGAAGGCCCCAGCTGAGATGAAAATCCCTTATTGAAATAGGGATAAGAGCAAGTATTGCCATTTCCACAAGGATTGCGGTCACGAAAATAATGAATGTAAGCACCTCAAGAAGGCTTTGGAGGAGTTAGCTCGAAAGGGAAAGATGAACTCCTATATGCCTCAAGAGGGGAGGAAGTTTCAAAGGAAAGACAATTGGCAAACTAAGAAGAAGAAGAGTGAGAGCACAGACGAGGATGTGGTGCTCGTAATTTCTGGAGGGTTTGCTGCTGGAGGACCAACCAATAGAGGACACAAAAACTACCTTAGGGAGCTTGGCCAAGTTTTGTTAGCTGATCAGACAAAGGCTGAGCCCTTCCCAAGGGTGGTAGTTAGTGAGCAAGATCGGGGCAGGTTGAGGACTCCCCATGATGATCATTTGGTTGTAGAAATGAAAATAGCAAACTTGAGAGTAAGAAGAATTCTGATCGACACTGGAAGCTCGACGGATATCATCAGGTCGATCTTGTCTTGTCCAGATTAAAATTTGATGAGAAGAACTTAGTTCCCGTTCACCACCCCATCATAGGGTTTGGGGGAGGAGTCATCCACCCAATGGGAACTGTTACTTTGCCCGTTCGAGTGGGAGAAAAGGATGCTGCTAGAACTTTGTTTATCAAGTTCTTGGTGGTCCGAGATTTGACAGCTTACAACGTCATTCTTGGGCGACCAACTCTGAATCATGTCAAAGCCGTAATAGTAACTCACCTGATGTTGATGAAGTATGAGTGTGATAATGGCCAGATTGGCTCATTATATAGGGACCAGTAGGTGGCTAGGGAGTGTTATCTGACTACCCTCAAGCCGTCATCATGGAAGATATGCAATGAAGATCAGACGAAGGTTGCTGGTGAAAGGAAAACGTCTGAAATAGAGAAAGAAAAGATGAAGGTGGTTAGCGAGAGGAAAACGTTCGGGTTAGTCAAGGACCAAGTGGCCTCATTGAAGACGGCCCTTGAGAGCCCTCAGACGCCCCTCGCTCCCTCAAGGAAGGCGTCTGAGCATCTTCCCAACAAAAAGAGAAAATATGAGATCATCAAGGAAGAGCCTCCCTTGCCTGAAGAAGTGATGGCCATCATGGGACTAGCAATAGAGCGTCCAGAACCACTCGAGTCCCCAGAAGATGTTTGTCTGGATGAGGCTCGTCCAGAACGAACCTTGAAAATTGGTTCTTCGCTCTCTTTGGGCTTGAGGAGTCTCTTAATCCGCTTGCTGAAAAAATTTCAAGACGTGTTTGCTTACTGTGTTGAAGAAATGCCTGGAATTGATCCAGAGGTAGCCGTCCACCGGCTAAATGTTGATCCAACATTAAAGCCAGTCCGTCAGAAGAAAAGACATTTGGGGCCGGCTAGGAATCAAGCGGTCGACCAGGAAGTTCAGAAGTTGTTGGAATCAAAATTCATCAAAGAGACTTATTATCCAGAATGGATAGCAAATGTGGTCATGGTGCCCAAGCCATTTGGTCTGCGTAGACTATACCGATCTCAACAAGGCTTGTCCCAAGGACAGCTTCCCGCTGCCTAAGTTGGATCGTCTAGTAGACTCTACAGCCGGCCACGCTTTACTAAGCTTCATGGACGCCTATTCAGGTTTCCATCAAATTCCCATGTGGCCAGAGGATCAGGACAAAACATCCTTCATTACTGAAAAGGGACTGTATGGTTGGCTGAGAATGCCATTTGGTCTGCGTAATGCTCCGGCCACATTTCAAAGATTGATCAATGCTGTTTTTCAGCCACAGTTGGGAAGGAACATGGAAGCATATATTGACGATATGATAGTCAAGAGCCGTCAAGAAGAAAGTCATGTGGGTGATTTGAGAGAAACCTTTGAAACTCTCAGGAAATACAAGTTAAAGCTGAATCCCAGCAAATGTGTTTTTGGGGTTTTGTCAGGAAAGTTCTTAGGCTTCTTGGTAGACCAGAGGGGAATAGAAGCAAACCCCGAGAAGATACAAGCTATTTTAGGCATGAAGTCTCCGTCAAAGGTAAAGGAAGTTCAGAGACTGACGGGTTGCTTGGCTGCCCTTGGACGTTTCTTGTCTAAGTTAGGCGACAAGTGCCATCACTTCTTTGCCACTATTAAGAAGAAAGCCAAGTTTGAGTGGACAGATGAGGCGGAGCAAGCACTACAGCAGGTCAAGGACCACCTTCGACATACCGCCTAGGTTGGTCGCCCATACGAGGGGGAAAAGTTGTTTGTATATTTGGGCTGTGTCCACTCAGCCGTGAGTCCGTCGCTTTGGCTGAAAGAGAATCCGTCCAAGTCCCAATATACTTCGTGAGTCACGTACTCAAAGACGCGGAAAATAGGTACACTCCCGTTGAGAAGTTTGGATTGGCCCTCGTCATGGCCAGCAGAAAGTTGAGGCCCTATTTCTTGGCGCACAATATACTCGTTTATACTGATCAACCTTTGAAGCAAGTTCTGCAGAAGATGGAGGCCGCTGGACGAATGCTAAAATGGGCAGTTGAGCTCAACATGTTTGATATTTCATTTGAACCAAGGAAAGCCATTAAGGGGCAAGCCTTGGCAGATTTTATTGTTGAGCTTACTCGGCCAAATATAGAGCCAATATCAGATCCAGCTGAAGGAAGGAAGCATTGGACGCTCATGGTCGATTGGTCGTCCACAATCAATGGATTTGGGGCAGGAATCATTTGTCAATCTCCCGAAGGGGACAAGTTTGAGTATGCATTAAGATTCCAATTTAAAGCATCCAATAACGAAGCTGAATATGAAGCACTCTTAGCCGGAATCAAAATGTGCAAGGCGGCTGGAGCTGTAGAGATAGAGGCCAAATCGGACTCTCTCTTAGTCGTCAGCCAGGTCAATGGAGATTATGAATGCAAAGAAGCATCAATGAGCAAATACATGCGACTGATCAAGGATGAGATTGAGCCATTAAAGCGATTTGTTCTCGACCAAGTACCAAGGTCGGAAAATCATCAAGCTGATGCTCTCTCTAAATTGGCCAGCTCGGCTGAAGGAGATGTGCCAAGAACGGTTTTTTGGGAAGTCAAACCCAAAAAGAGCATTGACCAAGGGCAGATTATGTTTCTTAGCCGAGGAGCGGTCTGGATGGAGCCGATCATAGAATACAAGAAGACGGGGCGATTGCCTTCGGATCCTGTAGAGGCTAAGTATGTGAAGGCTAGGGACAAGTGGTTTGAACTATGGGATGAGACCCTTTACAAGAAATCATTCAACCGTCCTCTCCTCAAGTGCATCACTAGAGAAGATGGCCTGGAAGTTTTGAAAGAACTCCATGAGGGAGCTTGTGCATCACACATTGGGGGAAGAGCATTAGGAGAAAAGGCTTTAAGGACGGGGTACTACTGGCCTACTTTGAAGGAGGACGCCCTCGTCTATGCAAAAAAGTGCGATAGTTGCCAGAAGCATGGGAATCTGCATCAGAAGCCGTCCAACTATCTAACTCCAATCTTGTTTCCTCTGCCTTTTGCCAAATGGGGCATGGATATTCTAGGACCTTTCCCTATGGCCGCGGGGCAAAAGAAGTTTGTGTTAGTAGCAGTGGACTATTTCACTAAATGGATAGAGGCTGAAGCCATGCGAGGAATAACAATAAACGATGTCAAGGGCTTCATCTGGAAAAACATTATAACTCGTTTTGGCATGCATCAATCCATCGTCTTTGATAATGGTCCACAGTTTGAAACGCCTAAGTTGAAAGATTGGTTGTTAGAAAGAGAAATCAAAGCTCACTTTGCTGCAGTCACCCACCCACAAGCCAATGGACAAGTCGAGTCCTTCAACAAAATTCTATCAAATGGAATCAAGAGGAAGCTGGAAAGTGCCAAGGGACATTGGGTTGAAGAGTTGCAACTAGTGTTATGGTCCATTAGAACAACCGCTAAGAATTCAACAGGCGAGACGCCTTTCATGTTAGTCTATGGCACTGAAGCCGTCTTGCCCATTGAGATTGATGAACCCACCTTGCGAGTCATGTTGTACACAGAAGATGCCAACTGGGCTGCATTACGCACGACTTTGGACCAAGTACCAGAAGTCAGGGGCAATGCCTTACTGAGAATGCAATTGTACAAGTTGAGAATGGCTCGGGAGTTTAACAAAAGGGTTGTTAGACGACAACTCAAGGTGGGCGATCTTGTTCTTAGGAAGATGGAGGCTGTTGGACGAGCCAAGGAGATGGGAAAGCTAACTCCAAATTGGGAAGGACCTTATCTGATTATAGAAGACCTGCGCAGTGGCACCTTTCGTCGCCAAGATTTGGATGGACAGATTATACAGCGCACTTGGAATTCAGATAATCTGAAGAAGTATCATGTTTAACCCAATCATCGTCAGGAATCCAGCTGAAAGTTGTAGTAAGTCCAAAGTGCCACGGCACAGACTAGAAAAAAGAATTGTATACATGTATCTTGGCACTTAGTCAAGCAAAATTCATATAATACAATTCCTACTATCTTATCGTCTGTATTTTCATGTTTATTTTCACCAAGTTAGTTCACTTTGGGGCATTAAATCAGTTACTAGTCTAAAAGTGACAATTACGTGGAACAAAAATACTCCCTTCTATGCCGAACATCATTCCCTCGAAGAGAACGGCCAAAAGAGCAACAACTTAAAGGTTGACAGCACAAATTGACTATCAAATTGACAAAATCTCTAGTAAGAGAAACGTCAAAGTCTATAAGAGAAAGCTGACCAGAAATAAGCCCTTAGTAAAGGATACTTATTTTCAAATACACAGGCACCTAAGTAGTAAAGACTCTAGTAAGGGATCACTACTTTCGGATGAGTGTTGCTCACTCAAGGAAGGCGGCAAGGAAATTGTTAGACCATGTCTCTAAAGCCCGTCCTTAGCAAATTCAGCCGGCTTGGCCAAGGATGGCCGCTCTTCTTCTTGGACTATGGCTCGTCCAATGGTTGAGCTTAGCCCAAGAAGGGGGGATGAAACAAGCCTATAGGACGAACTAAAGAGAGAAGGTCGTCTAAAACCAGGACAAACTAGAAAATGCCTTTGTAATATTTTGACACTGCAGGACGAGTGTTACCAACTCAAGAAAAAAGGCTAAAGTGTGGCTTGTTTAAAAGGAGAAGACCATCTAGAGTTTCAGGACGATCCTCTATAAGCACTTGGGCACTTTTTGAGAAATTTATAATCGTCCAAGGGCAAGGATCAGAAGTAGCATGCGCACTTCTTTTCGATGCTTTTTGGAAAGATTTTCGGTCGTCTAAAGGCAAGCACGTTGTTATTTCCTTAAACATCTGTGATGATCGTCCAACATTCAGGACGAAGCTCATTCAATACTTAGTCAAATTGGAATTCTGAAAGATAAAAGACAGGCAATTGACAAAAATTCTCCTTCATATATGATTGATCAAGAATTACAACCTAAGAGCTGAAGAGTTAAAGGTACAGCGACAAACAAGCCAAGAAACATGAAAATAAACCTAAGACTAGGCTTCGTCTTCAGCACGAATTTCTTGGTCGTCTTCGGGGTTCTCCTCCTCAGCCACAGCTTCGTCGTCTGATTCCGAAAACTCTGGAGGTTCCTCGGCACATACCATAGCCTGATGGACGCTCTGTTGGTACTCCAGACGACGAACGAAGCTGGGGACCTCAGCTTCCTCAGCTAACATCTCAAAGGCTTTGATGGCCCAACCCTTAGACGTTTCGACAACTTGAGCCAATCCTTCCTTGGCATCGTCAAAAGCCTGGGCTGCCTCCCTTTCCAGACGGGCAGTCTTCGCCCTTAGGAGAATATTCTCCCTTCTCAGTTCAATGGCGGCAAGGAGAGCAACATCTCTCTCACCCTTCAGATCAGCAGAGACAGCATTAATAATCATCTTCAGACGATCCAGCTCCTTGTACAGATCGTTGATGGTAACAAGATAATTCTTGTTTTCTGAGTCAAGGAGGGATGATCTCTTCTCCAAAGCCTCCAGAGATTGACGATGAAGGGTGTTGGCCATCTCAATGTCATGGATGGCCTTGTCACCTGCCGTTGTAGCCAAGTGGACGAGCTTCCTATTTTCTTTTCTCAGCTCTAGTTTGAATCGAAGGATTCTGCTTAATAATTTCAATTAACCTATAGACAAAGTCCGTCTGGCCCAATCTTCAGTAAGCATGCTGCGAGCAAAAAGTTGGGGCAATGAAAGCAAAACAAATCATTAGACGAGTTTAAAAAAGAAGAGAGAATTGTATCAAGTATAAAACATCGGCGGCAGTAAGCTATACCTCAGCAGCAAGTTGAGACATATAGCCCACATGCCCGGCCGATGCTCCCCTTAATCCTTTGATATAGGATTCAGGGTAGCACTTTAAGAGCTCCTGCTTAAGCCTCTCTTTTTCAGCCTTTGACATTTTGGCGAAAGCAGGGGAAGACTCTTCGTCAGAATCTACAGTAGGAAGAGCTGAAGGTAGAGCTGGGCCTTTGCCCTTATCTGAAAGAGGGGGAGAGTCAGATATCTGGATGGGAAAGACGATGGCTTGTCTATTAGACGGACTCATAGACTGTCCGCCGACCCGCACCGTCCTAACTCTATTGGGGTAAAACGACTCACCAGACGAGATGGATGCCGGCCCTAACAATGAGGGGCATCTTGGAGACCAGCTTCGCTCCGAGCCGTGGCTCGGATAGTTCTCGACAGCTGTCTCCTGCCCCGGCACCACCAAAGCCAAGGCTGACTCTGGTCTAACTTCGGCCGAGTCTTGTCTGACTTTGGCCGAGTCAGAAGGCAAAGCGTCCAACTGACCAACGAGGAGAGGATTTTCCTCCACTCCTCCACTAGGAGCGGCAGTAGAAGGCCCCTCCTTCAGAGCTTTGTCTTTAGGGGGAAGCATGGTCTTCTCTTCCACTCCCCCACTTGGAGTAGCCTTCTCTGTCTTCTTTCTTACAAAGCCCTTAGGCTTTTTGGCTTGAGGTTGGTCCGTGGCCGTTGTAGGCCTCTTCTTGGACGAAGAAGACTTCCCAGGAGGGAGTTTGTTGGTAGGAGCATTTTTCTGTGAGAAACAATCAAGTTAAAATGACAGACGTCCACAGATCAAAGTCTAAATCAAAGTGCAAGGCTTCAGACGAAAATCACCCAAAGAAGGAGGGCGCCTTAAAATGAACACCTCCTCTCCTAAGGGAATCTCGTCCGAGCAAAGTTCTGAATACAGACGAAAGTGAGGAAAAGAAGGAAGTCGTCCCAAAATTGGACAGGCTAACATGTCCCCATCCAAGGATAGGAAATCAACTTTTCATCCAGCGTGAGAACTCACAACCTCCCAGACGAGTATGGTCCCAAGAATGAAGCCGTCCTAACATGGATGTTCTCCTTTCTCGGGCTATCCTCGTCTAGGGATAGGTGTTATTACCTGGACGAGTCCAAATGATACTCGTCCAAAGACTACAAAATCTCCCCGACGAGTATGGTCCCAAGAGTGAAGCCGTCCTAGGATGGACCCTCTCCTTTCTCGGGCTATCCTCGTCCAGGGATAGGTGCTATTACCTGGACGAGTCCAAATGGTACTCGTCCAAAGATTACAAAATCTCCCCGACGAGTATGGTCCCAAGAGTGAAGCCGTCCTAGGATGGACCCTCTCCTTTCTCGGGCTATCCTCGTCCAGGGATAGGTGCTATTACCTGGACGAGTCCAAATGGTACTCGTCCAAAGATTACAAAATCTCCCCGACGAGTATGGTCCCAAGAGTAAAGCCGTCCAAGCATGGACGCTCTCCTTTCTCGAACTATCCTCGTCCAGGGATAGATACTATTACCTGGACGAGTCCAAATGATACTCGTCTAGAGACGGCAAAACCCCTCAGACGAGCATGGCCCCAAGAGGGTGACCGTCCTAGTATGGACGCTCTCCTTCTTCGGGCTATCTTCGTCCAGAGAAAGTTACGATTACTTGGACGAGTCCGAATGATACTCGTCCAACGACTATAAAAACTTCAGACGAGAATTTCCCAAAGGTGAACGTCCATGCTTGGACGTTTTCCTTCTTGGGGTGATTCTCGTCCTAAGTTTGGATGCCAATTCCGGACGAGCCAGAAGAAGCTCGTCTAAAATATATATATATATATATATATATATAATTTACCAGTGTCTCAGCCCTCTTTTCGGCACTGGTCTTGGCATATTCCTTCCATAGATTGTCTGAGAATTTAGACATGCTTATGTTTTCCGTCCAAGAAGCCTTGAGACGTGTTCTGGCCGAGTCTGCAGCAAAAAGACAAAAAATTGGTTAGTCTAATGAATTATGGGCGACGAGTTTTACTTGGGGGATTTTTGAATATATACCTTTATCATTGGCCAACCGCAACCCGGCGGCCACCAAGAAGTCGTCTTGGTAAAACATTTCTTTAAAGGGTATCCAGTTAGATGGTCCTTTAAAAGATTGTTGGCCGGGCCTGGAGTACTCCTTTACTCTGAAGTACTCCACCACTTCTTCGTCAAAACTATCCTCCAGGTCCAGCCAGGACTGCATCCGCCCCGTATTCGTGACGGACCGATTGTAGAATCTATAACTCTCAGTGGCCGAATCATTGGCCGCCTTTAAGAAGATGAAGTCGGGCTTCCAGTCGTGCATTTTCGACGGCTTTCCCCAAGCCGTCATGAAGCCGGGACGGTTGCAGATACTTAGCCAAGCCCCGTCCACGGCCCCAGGTACCTTGGCCGCATAATGGATGTGAGTGAAGGCTTGAATGGAAAGGGCTAGGCCGCGCAGCTCACAGACGGCAATGAACGTCAAGACGTTGTGCCAAGCATTTGGAGCCAACTGATTATGGCCGATGTGGTAGTACTGCAGTATTTGTTCTATGAATTCATGGAGAGGGAATCTCAATCCCGCGTCCAAGGCCAGTTTGTAGACGGCGAAATGATTCCTGGGAGCGCTCAGGATCGTTGCGTCTTTATTCGGAATAACAATGGAGAAGCTCGGCATGGGCATATAGGACAACAAATAGCTAGGGTCTGGTCCAATTTTCTCCAACCATTTGCGGTTGACCAAAATAAAGCCGGGATCAGAGAGCGGACCTAGACGCCTTCTAATTTCCGACGAGGTAGTGGAAGCCTCGTCTGATTCTTCGACATTATCAGACTTAGTAGCGTTATCATCTTCGCCGATTTCCTCCATGTTGGTGTCCTTGCCAGAAGGACTGGCCTCAGGGTTTATTTCGGTTCCTAAAAAATGGTCAGGGGAAGGAGGTCCGTCCAAAGGTCCAGCACTCTGAACCTCCCTTGCCTCGTCTGGTAACCGTCCAGTAGACTCTTCCATATCTGAACTGTTTGACGGGATTATTACTCTTCGTCTTAGACGGGCCGTTTGCTTGACGCGCGCCAGATTACCCATCACAGGTAAAGACTGGGTCGTCTGACTTTCTCGGCCAAAACTATGAAAAAATATGTACTCGGCCAGAAGAGGCCCAACTCTAGAATGCGCCGAAGAAGAAGTATCGATTCTAGGGTTAAGACAAGCTCTTGGTCGGCTAGGATTGTTTGACGAAGAAGATTCCATTTTATTGCTTTTCTAAGAAAGAATAAAGAATAAAGAAGAAAAGAAAAGAACAAAGAAACGATACATGCTAAAGAACGTCTGGACGATTCGGTGAAGAATGCTGAAGCTGGACGATCTCCCTCTCTCTCTAGAAAATTTACAGAGCTTCTCTCTCTAGAAAAATTCGTTCAAGGTGTGAAATGATCAAATGTTTTCACACCAAGTTTATTTATAGAGGAGTATGAAACCTGTGGAGCCGGTCAAGAACGACCGAAGAAAAGGTCTAAAGGTCGGATCTGACCGGTAAAACGCAGAAAAGGCACGTCCTTCCAATCATTTCAAATAAAGCTATCTTGGGTTAAAAAGTCTTAATCGTCAGATGGGCCTAATGAAGCTACCTTGGGTAAAAGGGCCTTAACCGTCAGATGGGCCAATAGTGAAAACCCTTTTAGGGGCAAATGTTGTAGCCTAAAATCTACGATTCCTCTAACGACACTTGGGCTCATCTGAGCCCTACACGTGTCCCCCTGATGAATAGAGGAAAAAGATCTACCCTTTGGGCCAGGCTGAGATTGTTAAAAGGCTGCTTTTCTGGCCCAAAAGGAAGTCAGAGACCAGCCCTGTGAGGTGGCTGCAGGAGAGTGGTTGATAAACCCTCCCAAATCATGGCCTGCCACGTGTCATGATTTGATTCTTCAGCCAATCAGAAGCCACTATTCTAGGTCAGATTTTAAGGTTAGCTGTCATTTTGCTATCACTATAAATACCCCTGAAATCAGGAGAAAGATCATTCAATG